>JBAHVQ010222956.1:0-10914 GCA_036872915.1 Nanipora kamurai
TGCATTTTTTAGAATTAAGTTGCATATTGTTATCTTTTGTGAACTGTACAACGCTGTCTAAATTGCGTTGGGAATTCACAATCACAGTTCCGGAAATATGCTCGGAGACGCTTATGACTTCAGACATGGCTAAAAGGCTTTCACAAATGAGAAGTTCATTTTCAAAAGAGCGAGAGGAAAGAATTTTAAAGTCATCAAAAGAAGCAGGATGACGCGTTTCCTGAAGGTGAGAGAGGATGCTAGAAGGAGAAGAGCCAGAACGTTTCTTGTCGGTTACAGAAAATATCCCTAATTGCTCAGAAACACGTGTATTTAAATGCCGACAAGTTTCACCGATATACGAAACTCCGCAGCTTCGGCAAGAAAAGTAATATACAACATATGACTTCAAACGTAAGGGATTTCTATTTTTAAAACAAAATATATGAAAGAAACTGGTGGAAGGACGTGTGATAAACGTAACATTGAGATGGGGGTAGGCAGAAGTAAAAAGTTTTCTTAACTGCGTACAAATTTGATCAAAATGTGGACAAGTATGATTAGCAAAGAAAAGTATATGATGCGTTTGGCAACAGTGGGCACTTTAGGCGGCCTTGAAAAAACGTTTTCAAGAAAGGAAGCAATACAAGCATCAAGTAGTTTCTGAGGATATCCGTTTCGCATGAAAATCTTTTTGAGCTTCTCAAGTTCCTCGTGAAATTTTGCATTGGTGGAACAAATTGTAAAACAACGATTGAGCAATGTAAAGATGAGGCCTCTTTTATAGGCAAAAGGTATAAATGAATCAAATGAGGTCAAAAGAACGGTAAACGTGGTTTTTCCGTAAACATTAGTGGAAAAACAACCTCCGGAACGGCTGATATTAATATCAGAAAATGGTAATGACTGATTAACTTCAACTTCATGTGTGAATTTGATATTAGATGTTTAGAGTTTAAATAATCAAGAAAAGGCAAAACATGGTCAGGGGAACGAAATAAAAGGAAGCAGTCATCAACATAATGGCGGTATAGCAAAGGTTTAAATTCAGAAGGGCAATTATTAATCCAAACAAATTCATGATGTGCAAGAAAAACATTGGCGAGGAGAGATCCCAGGGGAGAACCCATAGCGACGCCGTTAACCTGCTCATACATCGCACCAATAAATAAAAATTAAGAATTTTTAACAGCTAATTCTAATAGTTTTTGGAATTTTAAAACAGAAAAACCATGAAAACGAGTGGATCCGGAGAAAACTTTCTGAACAATAATATCAATGGTTTCATCTAAGGGAATATTTGTGAAAAGTAATTTTATGTCAAAACTGGCCATGGGTAAATCTGGGGGGTTAAAACGTATATCAAGTTACTCATCAACAAAGGAAAAAATATCAAAAACAGCACAGAAACTGGAAGAGATAGGTCTAAGTAAAGAAACAAGAAACTTAGCAATATTAAAAGAGTGAGAGCATACAGAAGAAAGTACAGGTCGAAGCGGAACATTGGATTTATGGATCTTAGGTAGATCGTATAAAACACCTGGACGTGAACCAGTAGGACTGAGATGTCGATAAAGATCATCAGTGATTGTTTCATTATTATTAAGTTCTTTCAAAACAACTCCGAACAAGATTTTCACGCTTTATCATTAGTTATACAGGATCTTCATCAAGCTTCCGAAATTTGTCACCGTCAGAAAGAATATCTTCCATATTTTTGAAGTAGGCAGATCAATCGAGTATTACAACACCACTGCCTTTGGCCGGTTTCACTATGACAATACTTTGGTCTTTCTTCAGGGAGTTAAGTGATTTCAGTTGTTCGTCTGTGAAAATAAAATATGGATAAGTATAGCTTCTCAAGCCTGATAGAGCAATGTTCTTGATTTTGGTTTTAACGAAATCTTTGTCAAGTCCGGATTGAGAAGAGATAGGCTCATCTTTCATCTTACAAAAGAGCATCTCAAATGGGATGAGGAAATCACAAAAGTTGAACTTTTTCGGTGGAATGGAGAAATTGAGACCTTTCAGTAAGATACTTTTATCCTTATCCGAGAGAGTCTTGCTGGAGCAGTTAAAAATAATGTCATCAGTTTTGACGTTAGACTTGGCGGTGGAATCTTTATTTAACCAGAAAAGTTTCTTTTCTTCACAGCTGAATGGCATAATAGATAATTATTCTCACGATCAACCACTAATTTCAATTGCAGGAGGTCCGTAGGGGAAACCGGATTAGCCAAGTAAGAGTTAGAAGAAGTCGACTCATCGTTAAGTGAACGAATGCAAACGTTTTTGATCCTAATCTCTTCATCCAGTAGCTTTTTTTGAAACGCACTAGCTCTTCCTAGCTACTATTACTACTAGCTAGTATCCTCTCTCACCTTCAGGAAACGCGGAAAAACTTTAATTTCAATCCTTTGAAGTTTTGCATGGTGATAATTGATAAACTATCTATATATTAGGTGTTGCGTAATTATGGCGTCATCCAACGGGCCGTTGGTAATTGCTCTGATGAAGTCCTGAGTCAACAGGTCGAAAGCTTAGCAGTAAAATAATACGTGGTGTACCACAAACTATAGATAGTTAAACTTTAATTTATTTTTCATTTAATTTAATAGGAATTACTGAAACCAAAATTAAGCTGAATGAGGTTAAGTTAGTTAGTGCGAATTTACTACGTATAGTTTGTGGAACACCACGTTTTATTTTAATGCTAAGCTTTCGACCTGTTGCTTCAGGACTTCATCAGAGCAATTGCCAACGGCCCGTTGGCTCACGTCATAAACACGAAACAACTATTAGAAATCACGCAAGACAGCAACACTCCAATTTTAATTAACTGAAACTAAGGCAACTGAGTAAAAGAATTAACCGAACAGAGCCGTCCATGTGCTGTTCAGTGGGTGTCCTTCTTGGCACATTATAGGGTTTCTTGCTATTTCTATGGACTCTCTCATTCTACGGCTGAAGTAATGACTGTCGGTAATGAAGTAATGAAGTAATTGAGTAATGACTGTCCAACGTATGCTTTGGCTAAATACGTGGCAGGTATCCTAAAGCCAATAACAGGTAAGTCATGCCACCATGAATTCCAAGGAATTTGTCTCCGAAATAAAAACACTCAAATTACAGAAAGGTGATATTTTAGGTAGCTTTGACGTGGTAAGTTTGTTCACCAATGTTCCTGTTGAAGACGCATGCCGCATTGCGAAAGAGACATTGGTTTCAGATGAAACAATCGGTCGAAGAACAAACCTTTCTCCAGAGGAGATTTACAATCTTTTAAAACTCTGTCTCACCTCGACGTGTTTTCAATGGCGGAACATGTTCTTTGAACAAACCAGTGGAGCAGCCATGGGTTCTCCATTATCTCCCATAATAGCCAACTTATTCATGGAAGAATTCGAAAGGAAGGCGCTCGAGACCGCTCCGCTGAAACCAGGTATGTGGGAACATTATGTAGATGACACGTTTAGCACTTGGTCTCACGATCTTAATAAATTGGCTGAATTTCTAGATCACCTTTACAGTATCCATCCTTCTATTCAATTCACGATGGAAATACAATATGAGAGCAACTCCATTGCGTTTTTGGATATTCTTCTCACGGTTAAGCCTGATGGATCTCTGAGTCACACTGTGTATCGCTAACCTACACATACCGACAGATACCTCCACTACACTTCATTTCACCATCCTAGCAAAAAATCCTGTGTGTAAGACCCTTGTTTATCGACCTCGATCAATTTGTGACGACGAGCATTTAGAAGGTGAAATGGATCACCTTAAAGCTGTTTTAATAAAGAATGGCTTTCCGAAGAAATTAATCGACTCGTCAATGGTTCCGTCAAGACCTAAGATGCGCCTTCGGTATGTTTACCGTACATAGGACCAGCGTCTCATAAGATTGAAGGAATTCTCTGTCCTGCTGGTATGAAGGTTCTCCACATCAGTCAACACAAATTATTTAAAGTGTTGTTTTCACACAAAGATGCAATAGACAGAGCCGGCGGAAGCTCTTGAGAACTGGAGCGGCCATTTTCCAGCGGAAACATTGTAGTATGCGTTTGCCGCGTCGAAGCCGGGAACGTTACTAGGGGGTCTCGTACAATTCCCATCCCAGAAAATTTTGAATTTTGCAAGCCCTTGAAGATTGAGTGCATTTTCCACGAATAGAGCCAGTAAATTTTTCAAAAAGTGGAAAAGAGGAAACTTAAAATGATACCCAGGCTTAAGAAAATTTATGACCTATGGAAAGTACTTTTAACGCCACAACATTTATTTTGGCGACTGTATACATCAGGTTATCAGGTAAATATTTTCTACGTGGTCTCTTAAGTAATTTTTAATGGAAACAAGGGACACACAAAATATGTGAGAGAAATATCTCTCTTTTATCTTTCCTCCCTACGAGATCCCACGGGATCCCCGGGTCTCTGACACAGAAAATTGAAGATGCTGGTCGAGCAAATTAATTATAAGGTAAAACATAGATGTTTTGTATTGTATCGTAGACGTTCTATAAACTGTTAGGAAAGGTTTCTGATCGAATATAGTTTTAGCTGTCATTTTAAAAACACCTCTGCATGGTACAAAAAGTGGAGCGGCCGAGACCGCCCCTGCTGCCTCGTGTCCGCCGGCCTTGATAGATGATTTCTCAAAACCTGGAGTTTACTGTATTCCATGGGAATGTGGCATGGTGTACATTGGCGAAACTGGAAGAAATCTCTCAATCGGTCTAAGGGAGCACAAATCTTGTTGCGAAAAAGGGCAACTAGAAAAATCTACTGTAGCTAAACACGCGTAGGAATTCGACCATCAAATAAAATGGGAAGACTCTTTGCTTCTAGCTACCGACAGTCATTACTTCAGCCATAGAATGAGAGAATCCATATGAAATAGCAAGAAACCCTACGATTTGCCAAGAAGGACAGCCACTGAACAGCACATGGACGGCTCTGTTCGGTTAATTCTTTTACTCAGTTGCCTTAGTTTTAGTTAATTAAAATTGGAGTGTTGCTGTCTTGCGTGATTTCTAATAGTTGTTTCGTATTTATGACGTGAGCCAACGGGCCGTTGGCAATCGCTCTGATGAAGTCCTGAGTCAACAGGTCGAAAGCTTAGTATTTTTTTAAGTTTCCTTTAGTTTAAATTTGGTTGCAACAGTACATTGTTTTCTAATTTACCTGAACTTTGGCTTGAATCAGTTGTTAGTTTACCTCAATTTTATCAAAAATAAAATGTTGGGTGTGTCACACTCCATACACTCAACTCGGCACGGGCCTGTTGGTCACAGAATGTGTTACAACTTTTTTGCTTATCATGCAGTTAATCACGAGATTTTTTCAGAAAATTAGATCCTTATGACCATCTTTATGGTGTTCGAGGACTAATTAACGTTCCTTAAATCAAAAGTATTAAAGCAAAATGTTTAACACCAGAGAGAAAGCTCAATTTGAGTGTTTGAGAATTGAAACAAAACTGATATGTAATGTATGCACTGATTAACCATTCATTTCTTTTGTTTTTTTCTTCTTGCTTAAGTGAAATTAAAATTTAAAATTAAATTAATATTTAAATGACTTCCAAAACGAGTCAATTTAAACGCTAATCGGTGAACAAATTATCACAATTTGTGGCGGTGTGTGTAGATTAAAAGTGCGCACACTCCTCAAGCCTATAATCGAATAAAAAACTTTCTAATAGCAGATGAGATGCTCTACCCATTGAGCTTCATTGCCACAAAAATTTGACAAGAAAACTGAGCGGAATCTTCATCAGATCTATCCTGACCACTTATATACTCGACTTGTTTACTCGAATGAATATTTCGTTGCCAAAACAAAAACGTTGTACAAGTCTTATCAGAGGTGGATCAAAATACTTTATGCGATACTCTATTAGGTGTAAAGTAGGACGATTTATTCATGCCTTTAGATGATGTTGATACTTTATATCTTTTGCGTTGGGTCTGCACTAGTCGTTCGTCTGCTCCATGTATCGATAATTGAATGTACGGTAAGCCCCTTCGATGAGCCTGTATGCTTTTGCGTAAACGTAAATAATAAATTTGTTTAAATAATTCCTCCAAAAGATTCCCAAAAAAACAACATGATGGTGATTTCTCCTTCGTGTTTTCCTCATTAATTACTATATATTTTAGAGTGCAAAGTATTGTATGAACTTTCGTTGCTTTGGTGGTCCTAAAGTAACCCGGGTTGGACTATCAAGTAGATATCGCAGTGCAACTTCTTCCATTATGGTAAAAAGTACCCCGTATCATGTTTGCTTCCTGCATTTAGCTTGTCCATATATTAACCAGTTAACATGTGTTTTATACAACTTTCTCTCGCTTAAAGTTTAATTTTCAACAGTTCCAGCAGGATTCAATGTTCTGTATATGAATGTCAGTATCTGAGTTGGCAAAGAACAAAAGAGTGATTCACTAATCCCTATAAAAAGCGGAGAACAGGTCGGCTTTGAGCCAATTGCATAAATCCAACTGAAAACACTATTAAAAACGCATAGCATCAATTTCATATAAAGTACGTAGTGGTTTTTATGGAACTAGTCAATGAAATACACAGAAATAGCGTATGAATTACGTTTTGAACCCCTCTTTGAATTAGCTCGTTGAATGAGACTAATATAAGAGAGTTTCTTAAGCAAAAAGCTAAAAATCTAAGGATTCTTAATATGACTTGGGGAGGACAGCACTTAAATGATGAGAGTGGTCATTTGCGAATAGGACTCACAAAGTGGTGAGGTATATATACATTGTAAAATACCTTTTCTGATTAATATAGCAAGGTTTTTCCTATCCTATTACACCCTACCTAGCCAACCCTATCTCCTTCCACTGTTCCTGAAGTATCCCACAATGCTACCTTACCATAACGTAATACCCAACCGCCCAACCACACAGAGGGAAAAGGAAGTCATGTAATTATTTTTTATAGCTTGTGTTTCACTTGCAACATCCATAGGGACAATGTTAAAGTGTAATTACCACTGAATCCATATAAGCATGAATAGTGAGATTTGGGAGTTGTTATTACATTTTGATATCTCAGATAGCGTACCATATTATAAACACAAGACAGATCTTGAAAAACTTCTTCTTGTGCAAGGTCAATGCTTTTCTTTCATTGGTAGTAAATATGCCAGACGATTTTAAAAGCTTCTTTACTGAAAAAAAAAATGAAAAATGAGAAATGAAAAAAGTCTGGAACCCGGTTTAAAGATTTGCAAGAACCCCAGGGTAGGAACTCAAAAGTCCTACGTTATTTAGATTTGTTATGGAGAAGTATAAATTCCGTAGCGTGGCCACAGGTAACACGAAGTAAACTGCATGGATAGAAATGAAGGACAGCTCGGAGGTTAAGTATCCGCACTAAATAGAAAGTTTGGAAATCAATAGCGTGGAAGTTGGATTCTGGAGGTTCTTTATTGGCACATTTTAATTCTCTTTTTCTACTAGCAATGCTTGGCTAACGATGTCTTTCGTTTCTGGCCTTGTACGGATCCGAATGTACTCAATCCTAGCCAATAATGTTTATGCGTTGTGGGAGAGCTGTTTGATGTTACGTAAGGTTGTTCGTCAACGTTAATAACATTACGCATGTACAGTAGTCTATATTTATCTGAAGAGTAAAATCAATATGAAATTGGGATTACTCAAGCGTTTCAAGAAATTCGCACCCCTTCATACAAAATTACTGTTTTTTAATAGTTATATTTTACCAATCTTCAATTATGCTGATATAATCTGGGGTGATCGTGGCAATGCAACGCCCATGCCGACCTGCAAATTCTCCAAAATAAAGCAGCACGTATTATCCTAGATTGGGACATCAGATCCTGAGCAAGTGATGCCTTAAAGCAACTATCCTGGAGAAATCTAGAGAGCAGGACAAGCCGTAATCGTGCTATTCTTATATATAAGTGTAAAAATAACTATTGAAATTAATCAAATAGATAGACGTAAAAGCTTAGCTAAACATAGATGTAGTCATTGGACAACCGTAAATTTTTTCGTGTACTGACTTGCTCCAAGTTAAAATCCTGACTGTTTTACTTAAATTCATCCAAGTCCAAATGCAATGCCAAAACTTAACATAACTGATAACTCAACAAAATGGGATACAGTTTGTAAAATGTACAACTTTAGATTTTTCAGTGGTTCCCTACAGTTCCTAGTTTTACCAGTCGCACTTAGTAAGGTTTTCATTCATGAATATTTCTATCTCTAAAATAGTGATAAATTCAGAACAAAGTGTATCTGACTGCAGAAGAGTGTTTGTCAAATTGTGCAATGAGCCTTTTTGAAAAATTCTGAAAATTATATATCGTGTTACACTTGACTTCTTTGCTCTACTTACGAAGTTTTAAAGTAAATTAACTGAAGGAAACATCCAAAAATACAATATTTGAACTGACGCGGACGGTGCTGCTGTGATAAAATAACGATTCAACCAGATCACTACTTAGTATGTGCGCCACGGCATATTTAGTCACCATTCCATTACTAAAAATTACCGTAGGGAGCCTTCTTAACCTATTAAGGTCCGAGTATCTCAATAAAACACGGAAAAATATCTTTCTAAATCCTTGATCACGGCTTGTGGCGTACTGGCGGACGGTAAGGCGTAAATAGCAAGAATTAAAGTAGTGCACTGAACGCCTATATCTACGGTGTTAGATCTAAAATTCCGTACCTTTCTCGGGCAAATATGCCCCTAAACGTCCTTAGAAAAACGGCATCCTGGCAAAATGGTTACATTTTGTCAGTTCAGTTATACAATTTGGCAGTTCAGTTTTATATTTTTCAGTTCAGTTTTCTGAAATTTCTGCATTTCAGTTTCATAATTTGTTACAGTTCCGGAAATTGGTCCGTTCAGTTTTGAAATCGGCACATTTCAGTTTTGAATGTTGACAGTTCAGTTTTGAATACTGACAGTTCAGTTTTGGAATTTGCTTTGGTATTAGTAACAAGCTGATCTCAGTATTTAATCGCAAAGGAAACCTAACATTAATACGTTTTGTGCGAACAACCATGCTTTTGGATATCTAGACTCCATGTGTAAGTATAATGGATTTGAAAGTGGGTTGCAGGGTTTTAATCTTAGGCGACGTATGCTATTTCATGAAGAAGCTCCACAGGTAATAAGTTGAACTTCTTATTGACAAGAATTGGTTGGGAGCAGTTGCAATATTGGCTATCACAAAATATAGAAATATGTAAAAGTTAAGGATGGCATTGTTGTTAAAAGAAACGTTGTTGGAAAATATTGGCAAGATTAGACCCGCCTGATGGTGTTGAACGCACAACCAAGTGCTGGACAACTCTACAGGACCGGGTCACAAGTGTGTGAAACTGGTCTTTTGTATATTCCATCTAATTTTACAAAAGACACAATATAAATGTCCACAATCGAAACATCTGCTCCAGTGGCAAAACGAAGAAAGCGTCCAAATTTGTCGGCATCTAATCCTCAAATACAACGCCCAGCAAAAAACGTCAGGGCATCACGTTCCCTATTTGAGGTTGGTTGTGCCAACAGCATTTGAAGTACTTTCTTACTTGTGGGCTTTATACGCTCGTAGATCATGTTCAATTGATCAACTGATTGAAAGGGCTCAACTTGTTTGAGCACAGAAAGAATGGATTGCCAGGTAGGCACCATGATGTGGAATTTCTGAATCAGTTCTTGCTTGGCAATTTTGGTGATCACTTTGTGACAATTGCACATACTCAAAATTGTACAGCGCTCAAGAAAGTCCATCGCTTCATCATTCCACGGCCAGAAATCTCGGTCATTTGAGGCCGCGTACCGTTGAGCGGTATCACCACTGAACGCTGACAAAGCAGTGGCCTTCTCATGAAATTTCTTTAGAAATACATTAGCTGGAATGAGTCAAAATCACAAGCAAGAGAGAAAGTACGTTTTCGACGAAAATCAGTAAATTTTTGATGGCAAGTAAAACACAAGCAGCATTTCATAGGTCGAATTTGGCAAATTACTTGCTGTATCTCGGATTCTTAGATACTTTATCTCAAACGTTGGAATTTCCCTATTTTCCCTATTTTCCCCGCAGTGACGAGGAAAACATCAATAGCCATTGAGTCTCCAAATGTCTTCGAAAACAAGGAGAACACATCAAGTGTCGCACCATTTCCAAGACCTTTATTTTGCTGTCTTTGATTATCATTGTTTTCATATGATATGGGCTGCTTTTTCATTAATTCATCGTGAAAATGCCTTACAATATCCTTGCATATGCAAGGGCGGTGTACTTGAATCACTTGAAGTATTCAAGCAGCAGGTATCTCAGTCAAACTTGGAATTTCATGATCTTCCTGGATTGTTATTGCTTCGTCAGAAGAATTTTTAAGAGCAAACTATTGATCACATTAATGTCTTCCCTCAAAGTTTCAGTTGCTGCGGTTGACAAGTTGTTGCTGAATGTTGGGACTGACGTTAGAGGAGTTGAATGGCTCAAACAGATTTCTGTAAAAAGTTTTAGTTGTCATGGGAATCTTGACTGATGACCGGTGAGACGCTCTAATCATTGAGCCACCGACTCAGATGGTTAGCTAGGGGGAGGTTCGTCATATGTATAGCCGAAGCGGAAGTCACAATGAACCAAGTTTGCGTTCAACTTTAAGTATCTTTAAATAATCATAACAAATTTGACCTTCGACTGTATCATACTGATTTTGATCCTCAAACATATATATCTTAATATCCCATTGTGTCCATATTTTGTATAATAAAGTGATAAATTTATTTGGAACCAAGCTAAATTCATCGACGAACACTGTCTTAAAGTAAAGTAAAGTTCCTTTATTTAAAGTAAGTAAAGTTCCTTTATTTATACTGGATAACCCTATCAGCTAAACTACGCTGTTCTCCCTAGAGGTCCAGTAAGGGC
>JBAHVQ010222967.1:0-10913 GCA_036872915.1 Nanipora kamurai
ATTATTACAACAAAACGTGGTGAATTCGAAACGAGAAAGAGTGAAGACGTCCGTAACGAAGAAGGTTGTTGTTCAGGTTGTTGATGTTCAGCTAGAAAAGAGAATTCAACAAAGAATTCCAAAGAACACTCGCTGCTCAACGACATAGAGCGAAAACGCATGGAGAGATTGAGCCATGAAGAGAAACACACGCGAAGTGAATGCTGAAGACAAGTTTATCAAAGTACCAGTTAATATTCTCGACTGTGCTGACGAGGAAATGGCTTATTGGCTGGCCAAGTTTGTCGTGGAAGTTCGAAAAAAAGGAGGCGACGAATGATATTGTGGGAATACATTATACCAGTTGTGCTGTGGAATCCAACGCTACATTCGTGAGAATGGCCGCCCGGAGCTAAACATATTTTCGAACCCAAAGTTTAAGTATTTCACAGATAGTCTGGATTCTGAGATGAAGAATTTGACCTCGAATGGTATTGGTGTAACGAAGAAGACGCTTTCTGAGCAGGAAGAAAAGATGCTTTGGCAAAAAGGTGTACTGGGAGAGTCGACGCCTCAGTCTTTGCCGCAAACAATGGTGTTCTTAATTGGGCAATTCTTTGCCTTTCGCAGTGGTGACAAGCATAGAAACCTCAAGTTTGGGCAACTCACGTTGTTGAATGAGAATGGTCGTGAGAGTTTATGCTATAATTCACATGCAGAGAAAACGTGGGGCGAGGTGGGCTAAAGGACCGCAACTATCATAATATGGGGAAAACGATTCAGCACCATGCAAATGTTGGGAATCTGTCGAGATGTCTAGTACGGTTATTTAAGAAGTATGTTAGCAAGTGGTAAGTTAACGATAGTGTTGTAGGCATTTTACAGAGTTTTGAGTCTTCGACTGTTTTTGTTGCTCACCGTTTGTGTTAAACATTTATTTTAAGTGACGATCCTAAACCAGACAGTCCCTTTTACCGAACGCCAAGACAAAGAACAGCTGAGGAAGTTGTGTGGTATCAGAAGACTCCCGTGGGTGGGAACACCCTTGGAAGAACCGTGAAAAAAATGTGTGAAAAAGCAGGAAACGAAGGATATTTTACGAACCATTCTTTGCGTGTCACGACAGCTACCAGAGAATTACCGAAAGGAATTCCCGAAAAGTTAATCATGCAGCGAACAGGACATCGGTCATTATTGTCTCTTCATCAGTATCAGAGAGTTTCGATGGAAGTTAAAGAAAAGGTTTCGGACGTTCTCCAAGGAAATTTGCAGAGTTTTGTTGATGATGTTCAACAACCGGAACAAAAAAGTTTGTGCAGAGAAACGTCTGAGGAAAGACTAAATAACGAATAGTGTGCGGAGGTGGTTGGGGGTAACACCGTATTTAACCGGTGTAATTTCTACTTTGGCAGTAAGCAATGATGTAATAAGGCCGTAATTGTTGCGTGTTTATCTTTTTGAAGAATTTTTTTATTCGGTTGGGCATTTCGTAGCATGAGTTGAAAGAATGCTATATACAGGCTATAGCACTGTGCTATAACCTGTATATAGCACCGGTCGCTTTCTTATTCTATTGTGTAGTTTATTCAGCCCCTCTCTCCCCTGGGAATATTCAAATTCCGCTCCCAACTTTTTGGACACTTTCAGGGATATTAGCTATATACACCCCGCGGTGGATCAAAGGAAACCGACTTTGTTGGCTAATAAATATATATATGTGTGTATGTACATATATAGATATATGTGTATATATATATATATATATATATATATAACTAATAACGGAACCGTTTCGGCCTTTTGGGACTCATCAGTGTTAGTGCTGATGAGCAGGATTAAGGTAACTGCGATTTACAGTCACCTTTGATGCCTCACAAATGTGGGACATGAAACGTCATTTGCCAGAGCGCTCTAAATATATACATAACTTTTGTAATTTTGATCACCAATTAAAGTTTATCATAAGAAAAATATTAAATTGAAGGTTTGCGGCTATATACAATATCATTTTTGTGATACTACAATACTTTGGCTATGTTGACTAAAGATTTTTTTTCAACCAAAATTACCCATGAGTGTTGAGAACCGAATAAGTAATATAATATCCATATGTTAATTATGAACAATTCTGTCTCTTTGTAATAAAATGGTTCTCCTTCTTTGGTATAATAGTGAATTTATTTGTTTTTTCATTATTTCAGCTTGTCATTGTATCTAAGTTCTTATTTTAGGGTAAAAAAAAAACAGTTTCGCAAAAATAATTGGCAAATAAATCGACCAAAGTGGCGGTTTAGACGGTTTTTTAACGTTTTTCCCATACTCATTCCATTACTTAACTACTAGTAGTTAGCAGTACCGATATCTAGTTTCGATAGTGTTACTAAAAAATTAATTTACACTCTTACAAACCGGCTTATTCTAAGATTAGTGCGCGTTTGTGTCCACGATTGAAAGTCTTTACAGCGCTTTTCAGCTGAGTTTAGGACGCCTATAGTTTTAAGTCGTGAAGTCTCTTCGTTTTACCAGGTAAAAACTATGTTTCAAGGGCGTGCTTTTGCAGTTTTTTTGTTATTTCACAGCAGCGTCAATTCCAAGAAAGCATTATAGCAACGCCTGGCAAAATTGTTTTTAACACGAAACGTTACGAGAGAACTGTAGTCGTTCCAAACTCAACTGAAAAGCGAGTTATAATGTGCGAAAGCCATTAATATGTCCCCACTAATCGGTGTTATAATCATCTGTCGTTCCAACATCCTGTGCAAAGCACTCGCCCCAGGAGTCACATTCAAAATTCGACATGCAAAAGGTTATAACATCTGCGGAAATTCAGCCAAAGGTTGACCAGGCCGTAAGCGTAGCCTTGTAAGAAATATCAAGGCCCAGCATAAAACATGGAGCAAAGGCATAATAAAGTTTTATTCTGACGTTTCGTTGTATTCATCACGTCTTCAGAGAGACTAATTACATGATTGCCTAAGCCGAGATCTATATTTACACAGTGTCGTAACATGTTTTTGGAAGTTGATCATCCAAGTTAGTGTAGTCTTGAGAAAGACTGTTGGTGGAAGTGACTTACGTTTCGGCGGTCTTAGCGGCGGTCATCCTCAGAGCCAAGTGAAGAGTAAATGTCAGGTCCGCCTATATTTGTATCTGGTTCGTCGTATGAGTCATGAAAGTGGGTGGTGAAAAGTAGAGTCGTGAAAAGTAGTTTGTGTGGTTGAGTGAGCGTTAACGATCAGTTTGTCGAAGTTTTGAGTCTGTGGATTGTTCGCACGTTTGAATTTGTAAATAAGTCATTTGTAAGGTCCCCGTAATTATTGTGATCGGTTTACTGGTTTTTGTTCTAAGTTCACAGGAATTACTTTCTTATTCTTTGACTCTTTTCTTTCGTCACCTAGTTTTGCCCTTTATCGTGTTCTCCTTTCCACCTTCCCTTCTCATTTGTAATTGTTATTTTTAACATCACTTTCTTATTGGTCAATTTATGACACTATGTAAATATATTTATCTCGACTTAGGCAATCCTGTAATGAGAAGATGTTGCAATGAATACAACGAAACGTCAGAATAAAACTTTATTATGCCTTTACTTCGTATTTTATGCTGGGCTTTAACATTTCTTCCAAATCTACGGAAGCTGATGAATTTCTTAGTTTTCTGGCACGTTTCTCTGGTTCGCTGTGCAGTTTCGCAGTAGCAATTCTTCGAACTTTTTCATTACACCATCAACTAATGGCCATTTCAGGATCTCAATCCTTGTTCGTGGACCGTCTTCTCTGCAAGCAACCGGAGCAAAGGTTATGCTCCAATCAGCCAATTGTGCTAATCATTGTGAACTCGATTCATCAGCTAAGTATTCGTTTTAGCTCGGCATTTGTTGTATTTTAGACAGTTGTAATACCAAAACGACGTGAAAGATTAAAATGCGAGGCTTTTATGCTTCGCATTTTTCCGATTTCACTTGAATTTTGCTTCACAAAAAACACGAAATGCTAACCGCTAATTCGCACCCTACATTTTAAATTTAAAATTTTCAAACTAGTATACGTCTTTGCATTGGAAACAAACTAATTTTTGCGTCACACGAGTCACAACGTTTTCGTAAAAAGTTATATTTTATCTCCATATTAACTAAATACATAATGTTGTTATAACTTGGTTATCTCACCGAATTGTATATAACCTAGAAAATTCAGCTAAATATGCTCATTGGTTCCAAAGAAGAAAACACCCTCATATGTGGTCATACGAGTCACAATCAGCCACAATATAAAAACTTAAACTAAACAAGTTTTACACAATATATACGGGGAAAACTTGTCACGAAGGTGCTTGAGGTTACCCTCTATTTAATGCCAAGTTACTAGCCAGCAAAATAAATACATCTACATCTGAGCTGCCCTACAAGTAGATATCAGTTGCTGTACAATGTGAGAATTCTAGTTTTCCTGTAAAGATATCTGTGTTATGGCAAGTTTGCCGTACCTACAAAACATACACGTGTTTCTGAAATAATGTTTACCCTGCAGTCCATCTTATGATTGTGGCTCCAAAAGAAAAAACAAAACCTTTAAGTGCAGAAGAAAGGCAAAAGAGAAGGAGAGAAAAACTTAAGACGGAAGGTAGATACTGCATGATGAGAGAGTAAAAAAACTCTACAAATATGAATCATCTGCTGAGCTGTTGCTTGTTGGAATGTGCTCCCCAAGATGATATCCCAACTAGCATAGAGTCGGGTCACTGGTATGCTGTCTACTGAAGACCAACGGATTACTGGTTTATTGGTTGAGTGTTAGGAAAGGAGTTGAATGAGCTGATTACAATAGAATTTGTGCATTATACGGTGGCTCAGAAGCGACACGATTCGCTCTTCTCTTCCTTTTCTTCGCGCCGCTCTGATTTATGTCTTCACTCCGCGTCGCTCTGTTTTCTTTACCCCCGTCTATCTGTTTTTTCACTGCAACGCTCTGTTTTTTCTTCCGCGCTGCTCTTTGTTTTTGTGCTTGGCGCTGCTTTTTTCCCCTGTTTTTCTTTACCACTGATGTTTTCGTCTAACCCGCTGCCACTCTATTGAGTATTTATTGGACTTAAAATTTACTTGTGTTTTATCAACATTATTTATGACTGTTATGTAATTTAAAATGTACATTGGAATAGTTTTCTTGAGCTTAGTGTGCTCTGTTGGTGGAGTTCTTCCAGTCTATCTATTTATTTATCAAATTAAAACATTAGAGCGGCGCAAGGAAAAAGAAGGGGAGAGTGAATCATGTCCCTTCAAATCAACCGTACGTAGCGTTAAACAGTGAGCAGATGTTAATAGTTTGAAGATAACAATTATATTGATGTTGATGCCGTTCCTGTACGGGACGTTTTGATGAAAGTAGGGGCACCAATGCCAGTTTTATCTTCAAAATGTTCCATATTCAAATTAACTGATAATGAGTTTGATTGTGTTAAGGAAGCTTTTAAAGATTATGTAAAATTATGAGTTGAATGTCTTTTCTAATGTGTGAACCTCAAGCAATTAAGGTTTAAGTTTGGGTGTTGATGTTTTTGTCTATTAAGTTATTTTAAGAAAAAACCTGTTAATTTTAAGAAAATAAATCTGAGTTTAGTATAGTAATTTGTCACACGGGAGTCACGCTACTTTTGCTTTATTTTCTATTACACTAAAAATCATTTAAGTAAAATTTTACTTGAGTGTTATAGCTTTTTGTCTACCAATTAATCTTACAATTGTAAGAATCAAAATCAATATATCACCACGAAAATAAGTCGGAGCACCATGAGGTGGAGTTTTCGCATTTGTGCCTATAACGTGAGTCATGTGGAAAAAACTCATTAAATTGAAGGCTTAGAAATGATTTTTTAATGGCGCAATTGCATCAACTTGAAAACCTTCCCCCAAGGCTTTATTTTTCAGCCCAAGTTTGGCTTTAGTCATGCCAGAAGTGTTGGAAAAATCGTCTTTATACTTAGAATTTTGTGATATGATCACGCGAGTCACCATGGAACAGCTGCGTTGAGCAAGCACCGATCCAGTAACATTGTTTTTCCAACTTTTGAAACTTGATCCGTGAACTTCAAACTGAGGTGTAAAACAACTTAATTTCTAAAACAGAAAGGTCGTTATGGAAGAGAGAAACCATGGCTATAATATTTTTCAGTATTTTAGCGACTAGCAACTCTGCAACATTGCAGGCCGCCGTAGGTACCAAGAGAGTATGTTCGCTTGCTTTGGCCGAATTCAATACGACATGCGCGCGACACGTGTTTCCAGGCGCTCGCAACGCGCGCGTTCGATCAAGCGCGTCTCCGGGCAAAGCCTGCTACAGTAATGCCACATTAGTTAGATTGGTTGCCATTTTGTATACAAAATTTAGTCGGCTGATGGAATGTTTGGTTTTACTGAATGCTGAACACAAGTTTGGCTCATGTGGGAGCTTGGTATATATCAGACAATAAGCGAACGTTCGTCAAGGTCTTAGTCTAACGATTTCTAAACTCTTGAAGGGAATCGCGCCTGCAACCTTTTGATGACCGGTGAGATGTTCTAACCATTGAGCTGCCGAGACTCAGATTGCGAGCTAAGGTGCAGGTTCGTCATATGTGCTGCCTAAGCGGAGGCCAATATGATGATAATGATTGAAATATTAATGCTGAATATAAAGTCGGTTCATGTGGGACCTTGGTATGTATCAGACGACCCACGAACGTTCATCAAGCTTGTTTCCTCTGAAAAACAATTTCTGAGCCCTTGACGGGAAAAAAGGGCTCAGAAATCGTTTTTTGCGATAACGAGCTTGACGAACATTCGCTTGTCGTCTGATGTTGGGTTTTCTTGCCAATGGGAATTTTGCGCACGCTCCGTACTTATAAATGCAAAAACTAAGTATCCGTACACGGAAAATTTGGATACTCTGGATACTCACTTACTGAAGTTACTGTTGCCCATTCAGTCATTGGACATGTATAAGAGAAATACCCGATCCTTTTGGTGCGTTTGGATACTGTGATTCAAACAGTTTTCGATAGTGTATGTATATATTCATATATATACACTATCGAAAACCTAAAAACATTTGCCTAGCAGTTTTTTTGGGTTTTTTTTCACTTTTCACCAGTTTTTTTTGTCTCGCTTTTCTCATTGCAAAAGGTTACTATATTTCAAAGCACCGTGTCAGTGTATATGTATTTCTGATATTAATGAAAATTGATATGCTTTCATTTCGGTATAGGAACTATTATCAAGAACCTTTCGTCTCAGAATGAAGAGAAGCAGAAGGAGGCAATGGAAGCCTCTGACAGACTTTTGAGAAACAAGCAAAGTCAGGATAGCAACTGCACAAAACATAACAAGACTGTAGTGAATAGCAACCAGCATAGTGAATATGAGGTAGAATTATAACTGTAAGAATAGTAAAAACAAAATCTGAACGAAAACAAAAATTACAGTATAGCTTTGGGTATTTCGAATGTGTCTCTTGTGAGTCAAATGTAGCAATATACATGGCAATAGTAACAGTAATTGCAATGATAAAATTGTGATGATAAAATATTTTCAACATTTAAACAGACCTAGATTTTAGTGCTAAAATACCAAAGTGGCTTTCAGATATCTTTATGGATGCAGTAGAAGGTCGTTGCTATGACAACAGTGGCTTTGCCAATTGGCTTCCAAGTACCGCTCAGTTTAATTTACTTCGAAAAGAACTTCGGTGATCCCCATTTTTTATTTCATTAAAAATTTTCTTCTGGGATGGCAAATTAATAGTGCAATTCTAAAAAAATTCTGTAGATTTTTTCCCTCCAAAATTAAACAAAATGAGTTTTTTTTACACTTTTAGGAAAAAAAGAATCTATCAGAATTTTCTAAAAACTGTCCCAGTAATTACCCATCCCGGTAGGAAAGTTTTTATGAAAAAAATGGGGTCATGAAAGTTTTTTCGAAATACAGTCGAGCCTCTCTAATACGGACACCGAAAGGATGCAGCCAAATGTCCGTATTAGGGAGGTGTCCGTATTATAGAAGTCCCTTATATAATGACACCTAAAAAATTTTAAAGTGGCCATTATCATCTACTGCTGAAGTGGAATTGCCTCAGATTGAATTCTTGCTTTAACTACTGCAGTAAAAACGACAAAAAACTCAAACAATTGTTTTCATTTTGTAATACTTTCAGAAAGACATCTTCCAAAGACTACTTTGTTTGAAATTCGAACAATAACTAATTCAACTAGATTTGACAGTAAATAAACGCAGTTGATAAGCCAGATATCGTGACTGCTATTGCTTAAAGAAGTCCGTCATAGAATTTTGCCCGAAGTCCACAAGGCGTCTTTCGACAAACAAAGGCTGGACTCCAGGAATAATCTTGGAGAGTTCATCAGCCAGTTGCAAAGCGCCCGCTTCCTCAGTCAGGAACTGTTACACACTTCCACCGTTATCGCCTCGGAGTGACAGGATTCACGTAGTAATCTGTCAGTTAACGAAATTCTTCGTCTAAATCAGCAAAGGAGTCTTGGACATGAAACGGTGCTTGACCATTTGCGACATTTCCTTTCTTAATCGAAAACTCCAGCTTTAACGAAGAACTTAATCAGCTAAGTCGCATTCGTCGATCTTGCTAGCCAATTTTCAATTTGGAGGCAGAAACACTATCTTGTTGTTCTGATATGTCCCCTTCACGTCGTATGGGTGGCATTGCGCATTATCCAATAACAAAATAACTTTGCGATCGTTTGGCAGAAGGCAGCGATTTAATTTGCATAAGATCTCGTCAAGAATATCGAGTCCATCGACGCTTAAAGAAAAAAAATATTATGGTCCAAGGTATATAACTACGATTAGTTCGTTGTTTTAATTTTATTTTGTTTAATCTAATATAGAAATATGATGAAAATGATCAAGGTATGTGTTGTTTGTTTACAGCCATTCGTTACAACTAGAAATAGTACATAATGCTAAAGGGTACAGATATGACATTTCGAAGCAGCATATAAAATGAAAGTTATTGTTTTTTTGTCCGCAGGCAAATTAACGCGTTAAATAAAACTAAAACAAAGTTTATTTGTTTATTTGTTAAACTTCTCAGTCGGTTACCCCTGCTATTTGCTACGATTTATCGGCAAACTTCTGGGAAATTCTTCTGGGAAATTCTTCCGGGAAAATCGGGATTAACAATCATATTTAATGTTATTAATTCAGTACTATTTGTGGTATACATGCATCGTGTAAATTTATTATAAGAGAAGAATTAATGTTGTTGTAGATAAACTGTTAAAAGATATTGAATCAGATGCAAATGAAAGAGCGGCCAGAAGAAAGAAGAACGAAGCTGACGCCGAAAACTTAAAAGCGAGAGGAAACCTAGCTTTCAAGTGTGGCAGATATGACGAAGCTATTGAGTACTACACAAAAGCTTTAAAATCAGTGAAATATCTCACCACACTCTATACCAACAGGGCTCAGGTTAGAGCTGTAATACAACTTTGCATTGAACTTTTCTATGTTCTCTGTGTAAGTTCATTGGCAGAATCCTAGTTTACCGAATTTGACTATGGTAATGTATGCTTGTTTCGTAGTTTAGCTTGATTACTTAGGAAAGAATTAATGTGGGGTCAACTGGAGAAGTATACACATTCATGTATCTATAAACACCAAGCTGCAGCACGAATCTAGAGAAATAATAAAAGGACAGTGATTGGTCAGATATTGCGCATGTGCATAGTCCTATACCAGTCATATATTTACATTAAATATTGTCAAATAATGGGTCAATTGATGGTTTGCAATCGATACCTTGAGATTCAGAAGGCAATGATATGTCGGCCATCTTGGTTCCACATCCAAAGGAATTAATTAGGTTCTTACATAAAAATTCCTTCAATTAGGATGGTCGATGCGACGTCATGTGCAAACCGCCAATTAATATTTTTGGTGGAAAATTTTCAGCAACGCAGAGAGTAAGTGAGCAAACTAGCCACCAAAGCAATGCAATGCAATGCAATGCAAGTGCCCTAAAAATATATATCTGATGTTTATAGCCTCATGCTGGTGCTGCCTAAACCAATAACCAACTCAATGACAAGAGCATTTGCTATGCTACTGTCAAGATATGGAACCAACAACCCAGGAATTTTCACAATAATATATTATCACATGAACGATAACTTGGGTAGTGAAGATAGTTAATGTTCCATTTTAGTTTGTCATAACTTATTTATCTTATTCTAACTTTTAACTTCGGAATTAATTTTATTTCTTTATGAATAGATGAAATTTTTAATCTAGTAAATACTTGTGTTTGAGCACACAGCTTTATGTAAGGCAACTTTTTTATATTAGCTATTTTTTCGTATGCATGGTTGGTAAATCACCGCATCAAAATATGATTAACTGAAATTTCAATGAAATGGAATGAATTTCTCGTAGAGTTTCGGAGATTACATGCCAAATAAGTAGACGTGACATCCAGCGTTCGGCCTCAAATACCATTTGAAATTTTTGTCAGGAATGCAAAAGACATCTTTGCTATCGCTATCACGTTCGTATATGTTCTAATGATTGGATTATTGTTCATTCTCTTTTTGTTATTTCAGGCGTACATAAAACTCCGAAACTATGACGCAGCTATTGATGACTGTAAATGGGCCATTAGGGTAAGAATACACCGTGAAAATTGGGTAGTTGATGCCATTATTGCATTTTTGATATACTAGCAGAAAGCTTTTAAAACCAAGGTAGGATGACGACGGCTATAAATGAAGCAAAATTTAACAATTGATCCGAAACTGCGAATCACTGGAGAGGTTAAGATACCCCGGTTCCGGTGTACGGGTACGGGTGAATTACAAGTACCCGTTACCGGTGATACGGGTACGGCTTGCAACTTAAAAAAATACTTAAATTCCGGGTAAGAAAACCGAGTGGA
>JBAHVQ010222998.1:0-10910 GCA_036872915.1 Nanipora kamurai
TAGTTTTAACGGCCCCTTGAAAAGCAGCTTTCGCTGAAGGGCTACCGTTATCAAAGAACTTGTAATTAGAATTAGAACTAGAATTGTTTGTCCGATACAACACCGACGCGATTGTTGTGAAGTACTTGTGAAACAACGACTTTGAACTGGGAAAGTTGAAGGTATTTTAACTCGAAAAAATCTCAATTTGAGTGTTTGAAAGTCGAGACAGAACTGATACGCGAATCTAATACAGCCAGTGGTGATTGTATCAACACATCTGTTTTAGATTTTCCTCGTGAATTATTAATGAGTTTCTCGCGGTATACTTCATAAACCACTAGTATCACTGTATAACTTCCACATAATGGAAATCCACTTACCCTGAAGGTGAATCTGTCTGCCAGGTATCCCCAGAATATTCTTCCAGCACCATTAAAAATCGCGGCGAAAGAACCGACCAAAGCAAGGAAATGATCGCTAGATATAAACGTTTCTCCATATGTCTGGAAACAAAAAGATAATAACGGTTCGCCTTGTTATATCAGGTTCTTACACTCCTTATTTTCGCAATGTGTAATCACTGAGTTAATGTTCAATATTACCAACAGTCAACCAATTTTGATGTTGTCTGGCACAAGTTAAAATTCTCTTAGGAATGCAACGTGTAGAACAACACCGTTCTAGTTACTGTGTTAGTTTATGGTACTTCAAATTAACTATTCATCCAGGTGAGTTGGAAACACTAAATTGGACTGGCACTAGTTGTGAAATAGAAATCCATTTCGAATTTTAATTTAGTTAATATCTCACGAACAACACCAGATTCTGTTCTTACGCGTGGTTTTTCACATCCTGAAATTCTTCATTTGGATATTTTAACATACAATTTAACTCTTTCCTGTCCGTATAGGTCCTCAGTGACCTATGGAGACTTTAGTATTTTACTCTAACGAACGCCAGACGATTTTACTTGTCAAGTGAAAAGTCTTCGGACTAGAATGGGATAAATTATTAACGTGTTTTATGTATGTCTTTCACATGTGATTAACATTTGGTTCACATGTGATCATGTGAAATCTGGCATGTAAAATTTCCGTACTGGTGGCGCGAGCCAACATCGTGTTTTGATGCTCTGATGACGTCCCATGTCAGGCGATGACTAATTAACATGGCGTATACCATATATTTAGTTCTGAATACATAGTCAAGCTTGTCCTCTAAAACCGTCACCAAACTCTTGGTCTAGAGCAATGATACCTTGTACAATGTAGAGATAAATATGACAGCCTGGGAATTTACAAGAAACATGAACCACAATGTCCAGAATGCTCTTGTCCGTATAACACCACTTGGATCTTTGTCATCAGGTCTAATACTCCTAAAAGAAATTGAGAAATCTACGTTCTGCGACTCCTAATTAAAAGTAATAATTATAATAATAAATATAATAAAAACTTTATTGCAGCTTATTTATATGGTAGCTTTACATCTGCATAAAAAAGAAATTGAAACTTAATTATACGAAAATAGATAGATATCAGGTTAATATTATATTATATATTAATATATACTGGATAGAAGGAAAACTGTTCAAGGCTCAAAGATGCATTAGATCTCAATAAAAGTGCCACTTCTCTTATAAACGAATTAAAAATCGCAAATGAGGAAACCCTGAACTAGTTCTGACGAACGCATGAAAGCCAAGAATTCCGAGAACTTGTGTGAATATATCATGGAATACAAGTTTAGTTACTTACCTACAATCGCCGTATTCATCATTGGAATTGGCCGATTCTTTTATCAGCACAGTTCTACTCGAAACCTAAATTCGTTGAATAAAGAAATTCAGTTGGTAAGGTCTTCCTACAATACGGAATAATTCCAAGAAACATTGTATACTTCCACATAAAATAAAGATTTAAAGGTTGTAATGAGAAATCGTATGAGTTTTTGATTCAACATCATATAAAAGCTTGGACAAAAATTTGTATGTATACCTCATCTCGAGCTGGACTGCTTGGTTGAAACAGTAACAATGATCCTATTATCTGCATGACAGAGTACACCGAACCCAGTAAAATAAATAGATCTGGAACACGGTCCAGTAGATTTGATTGACCAAAGTATCTAAATTATAAACGAATTTTGATATTTTCTCACCAGAATTATAGCTAATGGCTTTAATGAATAGGTTGAATAAGTGAATAAGTAACAGCTACAGTATTTTTCCAATAATTCCATTTCTAATTCTAGTGCACATCTCACTCTCCACCCCTATTCCTATTTTCCTAAACCTTATGCTAAATTTCCCTCTGCACTGCCATCCCAAAATTTATCCCTATATTCATTGCTACCCTGATCCCTACCAAACTCCATATACATCATCATCTCCATTCCAATTTATCACTATCTTAACCATGATCACTGTCCTTATTTCTACCTCCATCTCCACCTCTATGTAAATCCTTATCCCCATTATCCACCCCTATCCCATTTCTTTTGCAATTCCCATCTTCTTCACTACCTTCATCTTCATATCACTGCCCACATCCCATCTTCATTTCTATACCCATCTCCACTCCCATGCCCACCTCCAACCCATCCCATCTTCATTTCTATATCAATCTCCACTTCCATCTCCATTCTCAAACCATCCCCATCCCATCTCCAAATTTCAGCCTAACCTTAATCCTCATCTCTATGACCATCCCATCATCTCAATCTGTATCCCTATCCCTACCTGCATCTTAATCAACATTTCTATCCCTACCACATCCTGATCTCCATGCGCATCCTAATCTCTGTTTCCATCCCGATCTTCATCCATATGTCCATTTTCAGTTCCACCTCCTATTCAACTCCTTACCTCCACATTCATATCCAACTTCATCTCCACCTCCTATTTTGATCCCCATCACCATCCCTACCATAACCTAGTCTATCTTGACAAAAGGTTTGAACATTTGCCCCCCTCCAAAAGACAGGACCCTGGTTTGGCTACTGCCCATGTACCAATATGGCAATGTTTCTTTTTATAAATTTAAGTTTTAGTCCAATGAAGGGCCTTTCCTCGAAACATCAGTTTTTCTTGATCTAACTAATGGCAGTTTCCCAACCCTTTTGGTTTTCTCTTATAATTTTTGACATACCATAAAATACCAGGGATTGGAACAAATATCACAAAATAGACACACTTTAAGCAAACAGTTTCAAGTTTTAGCAGTACATTACTTTTCCTCAGTTTGCCCAGTTGTATTTATGTTTGGCTTGACATTATCAGGATTAATGTACTCTGTTTGTACTTGATCAAAGAAGAATGCACCAGCACCAAATCCTGACACAATGATACCATTCATTAATCCTTTGTATGAAGGGAACCACTAAAAACGTATGAATTGTTGAAATATTGTAATCAGGTAGCCTCACAAAGTTCTTGGAGATGCTGTTATGTCAAAGTTAAAAACAGAAAACCAAATAATATGTTTCATAAACTGAACAAAATTGGAGTCATAAAACAAGCTTTCACTTGCCTTCATTGCACAAGCCATTGGTACTGCATAAGCAATACCTATCCCACATCCAAACAGCAAACCATATGTAAAAATAACTGCCACAAATGACTTTTGCACTGTGAAATATGTCATAAACACCCCAAAACTAGAAAAAAGGAAGAGATTTAGTGCTCCAAATAAAATTATTAAAAAAAACAAAGTTCAAATAGTAAAATACCAACCTTTCAACATGATTCAATATATAGCATTAATAGTAAAATAAATGCTAAAACTAAAAGAAATTCTATCAGAACTTTTGTGTCTTAATTTCTTTAATTATTGTTATCCTTTATAATTATCTTCCCCAATGCAAACCCTTCTCTTCAAAACAAATGCCTTTCTCCACCATGTCTGACAAGGTTGAACCACTGTAGACATCTGAATAAGCATGTTCATTTGATAAGCTGGCCAACAAAGACAAAACATGTACACACATATAATTATATTTTTAAATGTGTACAAAACTTAATTTATTTAGTAATTCAAGGGGGTAAGTACAAAACAAAATCATAAACACATTTTGTCTACCATATTATGTATCTGGTATAGATTCCACTGGCTTTTCTTGTCAAATTTTTCGAGCACAGAAAACATAGATTGTCAAACTTTCTTTGCTAAGTAGCATGAAAATACATTTTTTGTAGTTATCCTTTAAAACAATTTAAGAGCATGTACATCTTAAATGAGCATGCTTCTCATGCTTATAAACTCAAGTTTCCTGAGCCCCTGACAGGAATCAAACCAGTAACCTTCTGATCACAAGTGAGATGCTCAAACCATTTGGCTACTTGGACTTAGATGGTAGAGCAAACATTATAATAGTTTAATTTTACTGGGTTGCGAAGCACCAGGAGAATGTCCACATATCTACACACCCCCAAAGCTACTGTATGCTGTTCAATATTAGGCACGTAATTGTAATTTAAGGACATGCCTCTAACAGATTTGTAACACTTAGTTGTACCTTCAAATAGGTCATTCCAGAAAAGATCCAGGCCACCATAAGGGAGGAAATCTGTGCTATCTGAAGGGGAGAAACTGACTTCACATATACTTCATTTGTTCTAAAACATCTGAAGAGGGTGGGAGGACCCATGTTGTATTTCCTCAGTTGGGGAAGACTGGATGTTGTCTGGAATGACTCAATCTTGGTATATGATTAAGCAAGTCTATGTAATTTTTTGGCATGCAACCATGGTTGTCTAATTATTATGTGCTCACCTCATTGTCAGCCCACCAATTAAGCATGTCCACCTGAGACCCAATTTTTTTTCTAATAATCCACCCAGTGTCATAGTTAGGCCCTGACCTATTAATGAAGTTGCCAATATCCACATGCTGTCAGATTGTTGCAGGGATCTTTTTGATGTTCGGACTCTGAGGTATGATGTTAGATATGGATTCATGTTACCTGCGAGATTTTTAAGATAGATTAAAAGAAGGAATTCTTTGAAATAAGGCATTTAAAAAGAATGTACTTAATATTAGTAATCTCTTAGCCTCCACAATGCAACCAAGGAGCAATCGCAACTGGACAACTAAAAACCTGCATTTTTTAAATAGAAAAAAAGAATGTCAAAAAAGGTGTTCTTACTTTTCTTGAAGTAATTTCAGTAGCAACTATATTTTCCATTGCTCCACACATTTCCAGCACATTACCAAGTATTTAACAGGAAATTATTAGGAGTCACAAAACACTGTATACTGGTATGCACTATGGTTATATTTCTTGTTTTGCCATGGCAGTTTAACCAGTTAAGGGGCAAGAATGCAGATGAGAGTGTAGTACATATAATACTCTGGCTAATGCTAGATGATTTTACTTGTTCAAGGAATGAGCCCTGGCTGTTGAAGGGTTAATATCTGTATATTAATTTAATCATGTGAATATTTGAACCATGACTGTTGGGTTAGAATTGACCTGGTAAAATATTCAATTTGTCCATCATTTTGCTCAAAATAAGGAATACATGTACTACATAACACTTTTAAATGTTACATGCTTGTTTTACCTTACTTCAATGGCTAAGTGGCCAAATCATCTCAGCCCTTTTAATATATAGTGCAAATCATAATTTCCTAACTAATTGTAACTCCTTCATTAATTTGATATAATAATGTTCTGCAGAAATTTGTCAGGAAAAAACCCAGAAATTTCACATTAATAAAAAATTATCAAATGCTGAATTACATGTCAATCATTTAGTGGCCTGACAATCGTGCCAACTGAACTGTAGAGACTTTTGATCGGTTGTAAAAACTTTATTTTCTGTAATACAATATACCATGTATTATTCAGTGATGAATAATTATATGATATAATGAATATGGTTATATTAATCAATCTCGTGAAAAAATTGAAATGTCCCCAAAGTATGAATGAAGTTTTTGAAAGACCCTAAATTTTGTGCTAAAATAGAAAGATCGACTTAACTAATCCAGAATTTAACATTTACTAGAACGATTGAAGCCATTAATGACACAACTTTGTTGATTTAATGTTTATGAATGGCAATACAATGCGAGTTATTTTAATCGAGTACCTGTTGCGACAACTTGTTAGAGTCATGTCAACCCATCGAAAAACTCACCAAAAGTGTATATTGTCCCCAGCGAAAGATGAATTAAAACACCTCCACAAAGTGTAAGAATACCCTTTACTTGTTTACGAGAAACCATGTTGTTTTCTGGTGAACTACCGCACGACTAATCAGTAATTTATGAAATTTCGCTGTTTTGGAGCTGGTTAGTCACGTCAGCGATAGTAGATAACAGCGATAAAATTGTCTATTTGAGCACAGCTGCATGCGGAAACTGTAAACAACTCCATGACGTTTCGCATTTCACTTTTGTTTTTCTCAGCATGGGATAACATTACAAGTATTATGTAATACTTTAACCAACAGTAGGGTAAGGCAGAGTTCCGACCCTCCCGATTCAGTCGGGAAGGTCCCCCGTGGTATGAATAATCTCCCCCCTTTCTCAGAAGTAAATTTCATACTCTGACGTCAGTTTGTGCATGAAGCTTGAGCAAGTTAGGCATTCACAGTTTCATAGCGGATTCAGATACAGGCCTGTTTCAAACGTCGCGCTATTGCCGTGTCAAACTAAATTAAATTCGGCTTTGGAATAGCGCGACTATAGCACGACAGTGGTTTCAAACGTCGACTTTAATGCAGTAGCACCTAATTCAAAATTATATAAAAGGAAACTTTTAGAGATGGAAATCCGATTACTAAAAACAGACATTATCATAGCTTATGAATTGAGTTCGACACAGCCTTGGCATGGCGTTTGAAACCGATTCGTGCTACTGCCGTGTGGTGCGACAGACTCTGTCGAATTTAATTGCCGTATCGAACTAAATTCAATTGCCGAACGGAATGTTTTCAAACGTCGCGCTATGGCCGCACTAAAGTCGAATTTAATTCCTGAATTTTGTTCGACACGGCAGTCGCGCGATGTTTGAAACGGACCTTACATAAGAGTTAGGGTGGTAACGTTCCACTAATATCTGGGCGGCCCAGATTTTAAGCGTTAGCCCCCCCTGCTGCATAACAGTACATCCACAACCATTTGTGATGAGAACTATTTATTAACTTCATTTCAAAACTAACGCCCGTTTCAAACGTCGTGCTGCTGCCGTGTCGAACTAAATTGAGGAATTAAATTCGACTTTAGCGCGGCAGTAGCGCGACGTGACATGGCCGTGTCGAATTCATGTAAATCATGGTAATGTATGTTTTTAGTAATCGGATTCCGCATTACCAAAAGTTCACTTTTATATAATTTTGAAATTGGAGCGACTACATTAAATTCGACGTTTGAAACCGCTGTCGTGGTATCGTCGCGGTATTCCAGTGCCGAATTTAATTTAGTTCGAAACGGCAATAGCGCGACGTTTAAAACAGGCCTAATGCTCCTAAGCTTAAAACTTTCAAATCTTTTCGTTTATCTTTTGGCTTATAGGATTTGTTTAAATAAAGTTTGGATTTGGAAAAGTTTTTATTGAGCTTGAAAAAAAATTAATTGCACTTAGATAAATAGTTTAAAAATAAATAAATAAATAAATAAAGGTTTATGGTAGACCCTTACCCCTTTAGTATTTTATTTTTGAACACTTTAACAGATTAAATGTACAATGGGGAAGATTAAATTAAGTAAATAAATAAATAAATACCTACGATTCTTTTAAGAATACAGATAAAAATATTAAGTGATAAATAAAGTAACCATGTGATAAATAATAAAGTGATAAATAAAGCAACCATGAACTATTTTTCCTGAAATTACAATAACATAGACATTATTATGTCTTCTTCATTTGGTTTTTTCACATTAAATGAAAATGCCAGATGTAAACCTTATGATTAGTTCTGATCAAGAGATATGAAGCATAAGTAAGTATAAGTTTATATGACGTTAATAGTCCCTGACAACCAATGAACGTTCGTCTAGCTCGAGCTTGACGAACGTTCATTGGTCGTCTGATATATCCCAATCTCCCACATGAACCTGATTAGTGTTCAGCATTTAGTATTAATAGTCCCTCTTGAAACAAAGGATTTCCAGGTCACCGTGGAATTAACAATACCAATCAGTGGCGTAGGAAGCAAGTTGGGATTGGGGGGGGGCAATCTCACGAGGCCGATCTCATGTTTAGAGTCTCGTCTGGGATAAATGATATAAACTTTTCCAACACAGATATTTCATTTATTTATACACGGGCTTAGATACCTCCGAAATTCCAAAAATGTCACCACATTTTCCAAATTCAATTATTTTTTGGGGGACCGAAAAACATCTCGACCCCCCTCATTTAATATTGGGGGGCCACGGCCCCCGCGGACCCCCGCTTCCTACGCCCCTGATACCGATGCTTTTATTTAACCCTATGTACACCTCAAGAAGGAAAACTTTTTTAATACAAAACTTAACTGTCAGTAAATTTAAATACATTCAGCAATTCTCACAAGATACTTAACTACTGTACGTAAGAGTTTCTTCGAGTCTGGGCTTATTACAAGTGTAAGTCTTGTTAGCTTTAGTTGTATATTTTTTTAAAAAATTATCTTCTTTTTGCGATATTGCAAAAAAATTTACATAATAGTAATTCCTTCGACAGTTTTCAGTGAATTGGTTCTCGTCACTTTGACCTTGTCGCCAGTCTTTTCAAAATTCACCCAAGGCATTTGTACTGCGAGGTGGTCATTGATACCTCAGACTTTACTGGGTTACACTAAACAAACCTCTGGGCGATGATCCTGGTGTTGTACGTCGCGAGAGCATCGGAGACTGCCGTCTACGACTTGGACTAACATCACTTTGGTTGTAAGGATAAGGACTACCAGCAAATGAATCCACAGGGTTTCTACTTCCATCGGGATATGGACTCTGCGGCCCATAAGGCGATAAGCCTGTCCGAGGTGCTGGTCTTGACTGACGATTAGACCGGCAAAGAATTATCAATAATATAGCTATGACTATGGTAAATATAAATATTAATATATATCTAAAACTAAAATCGTCAGATTTGGTGCTGGGGCATGAGGGGCCTGGACATGGATGATCTCGAGGTAATTGGCTTCCTGAAATCGGCTCTGAAATCCCAGATGTAAATAATACGACCACAGTTTCCAACTGATTGGTCAGTGTACTCTTCACTTCAACGATGGTGCGTTGAAACGATGGTACGCGGTTGTCTACGACGGAAATATCGAAATAAATGACCGTCGGATCCGAATCATCTCGACGACTAACAGCTATTGATGATGAATGTGAGACAGCCTAAAAATGAATAAATAGACATCTCAAATGTATCAATAATTCATGAGAAAAACACAAAGGAAATCACTACCAGGACGTGGTTTGGATATATGAGGAAGAAATTACATAAATTAAGCCACCTTTCACCTCGATTTTCTCCTCAAATACTGATCCGCTTGAGATGCAATCCCTCCTTCCACTCTTCCCTTCCTTCAGGTACGCTCTCTCCCCCTCTCTCCTTTCTTTCTCTTTCTCCTCCCATTATCCTTTTCTCCCTTTTTTCATTTACCAGATTCCCTTTTTATCTTTTTACCTCTTCCTTACCTCCAAACTGCTCAGCTGCGACAGTACACCACGGACCTTAACTTCCACATTCTTCACGCTGCTGTTTAATTCAACCTCCATGTTTTCCACGAAAAATGAAGGTAGAAATTCTAGTCTTGCTGGGTCTGAAGAAAGATCACTCCCTTGCCCGGGGTCACGAAGCGTTACTGACAAAACCATTATTCCTTCAAAGCTTGCCATAAATTTCGCGTCATCTCGCGACATTCTCTTTGGAAATATAAAACAAGCGCTCTTTCCCATCTGGTACCCAGGTTTCACATCAAAAAGTTCATTTTCGTCCATGCCTTGAGAGTTTTCAAATGACAGCTTACACGAAAACGGTATTATAAGTTTCTCAGCGGAGCCACTTCCTTTGATAACTGGATCTGAACAGCCAAGGAAACTGTCACGTGGTTCACCAAACCTTACATTTATCACGTAACTCCCGTTCACACTCGGTCCAGGACTATTGGAAACTACCACTGTTCCTGCGTCTACCACAGCGACGACATCCACTGAGAAAATTTTAACTTCAAGATATGTAGGTAACAAATTAGAGGCGTTATAATATACCAGCGAATTTCCGCTGCTGATAGCTATAGCGATTCCTGACTCCGGGCTCACACTGAGTATTCGCTCTTTCGATGCCCACCAAACACCATCATCTGACAAGAAAAAACATATGGCTATAATTAATACAGTGTTCCTATATATTTAAAAGCAGAGAAGTAAAATAAATTATAGAGTATGGGATCGAATTTCCAAACAAAGAAGTGAGTTGAAAAATTTTTTAAAGAGTCGAAATTTTAAACCAAATTCGAGATTTTTTGTTAATCTAGTGGAAACCAATCCGTGTTTAAAGAGAAAATCGGATCATTTTACCACTTGTTTAGCTTAACGTTTGCCGTTCACCATCTCATCAACAATTTTTTAACCTACCTTCGTCACCAATGACGTTTTCTCGGAAACATATTAAGTCCCCCACGAAGAAAGACGTCCGAAAGGGAGTGATAGCCTGAGTGGCTCGAAGATGAACGTAGTCGGAGATGTGAGGAGAGGAGACCAACCAGACCTTAAACAGTCAAATATCAAATTAATGAATAAATAATGAGAGCAGCAAGCAATCAAAACGGAGAATTCAAGTCACGTGTATACCTTTGTAAATCTCATTCTAAAACTCATAAACAATTCAGGAGGAAAATTCAAAAGAAAATTAAGGTTTAATCAATTTCTGTATACCCCGATACAGAATTGATTAAATAAACATTAGTTCTGTATCACATTTAC
>JBAHVQ010223050.1:0-10905 GCA_036872915.1 Nanipora kamurai
ATCGCGATGATGGTGGTTTATTACCGGATGCCTATTTGCACCTCGTTAATAGATAACGTCATCAGTGGTTCTCTAAGAATATAAATAGGGACCTAGTATTCAGATCAATTACCCGTAATGAAGGCACTAGACAGGAGTGTCGAAACATTGGGTCAGTAGCGTAAAGCCAGAGTAGCGTAAAACCATGTCTGATAATTCAAGGCACTGAATATATTTATACAGAATTTTCGCCCTTTCTCTTCCTCTTATTAGAATTAACTCATTATTTTCATTCCCTTAATAATGAGACACAATGACCAATTTAAAATTTTACATAAGTGTCATTAAAACATTATCTTAACTGGAATGAAAATCTACACCTGCTTAAGTAAGCATGGTGCCTTAAGTTTATCGCACATTAAGAAAACTACAACAAAAAAGACAGACAAATGAACAGGTGGACAGATTTCTCCATTCTTTAAAGTGGCTTAGTCTCACCTATGAATCTCTGTTTTGATATTTTCTATTGGAAAATGAAATTGAAGGAGCAATAACGCTCGCGATTTCTTGGTCAACGCAGACAAATTGCCTACAAATAAACTCTAAAAAGATTGGAACGTCAAATCCAGATTAAATTTTGAACCCAATTATACAGACTGACATGTAGGCATGTCCCCTCCCCGAAAATAATACCACAAAAACCTTACAAAAGTCACATTATTTTACTCCAAGTTTAGTTTTTTTGAGACAGCTTTCCCTATCTCCTATCAAACCAAAACATTAAAGTAGTCTTTCGGTTTACCTATTCTTCAGCAAAAGCCGTCGATAGCGGACGAAAAAATTCCGTCAAAAATTCGGACCTAAAACTCGTGCTCTTTTTCTTTTTCTTCTGGTATTCCAAGGTTTTTCAACACCAGAGAACAGGGCCAGGAACAAATTATCTTTAACCTTACATTTGGTTCAGTTTTATCATTCAGATGTGTGGTTATTACCTTAAAATAAGAGTTCATGAACTAAAACAGATCAGAAATCTGTCCTTATCGCCATGCTTATTACACTCATGGTAACTACACGCAGGAAACACGAATCTTTCATATGGACATGGTAGCTACGCGCACGAAACATGCGTGATTTATACCTATATGGCTAACTCCAGGGGCGGGAAATTCGGCTTCATCTGATCATAAAGCAACGCTTATGAAGTTATCGTTCCATGGCCAGTCTTAGAGTTCACTGTTGCCCACCTGCTATTTTGAAACATTTGTTATTGCGGGAAGGAGCACGCATTAAAGGGAGCGGCGCGAGTTTTGAAATCGCTCGAAGTTCGGCTGCCTCTCGCTTCTTGGCAGCGACTTACAAGGTAAACACAGCCGTTATAACTTCATTGTGGACGTAAGCAACCACTAAAGTCAACTACTTTCACTTCGGGAGTGTCTGAGTTTGAATTCCAGAAAAGTGAAACTTAACGCTGGTTGCAGCCATTCAGTGTGTATGTTTTATTGTGTAAGAACTGCTTGCTTGAAAGAGATCTAAACGTTTCCGACATATTTTTGAAATAGCACAAAAATTGAAAGGTTCGTAGAGTGTCAAATTTTATCATAAATTCGGCAGTCTACAAATTTTCAACTTTTTGTGCGGTTTGGTCCCCCCTACGCTGCATTTTCATATTTTTATATCATTGTTGAAATACCGACATAAAAGCAGTGAATTATTTAAAAATTTAAACCACATAACATATTCACGATGTTTCGGAACGTCTACTTAAAACCTTATTACACTTTCAACCACCTAATGGGACCAGTTGCGAAAAATGTAACTCTAGGACCTACGAATCTAAAGCAGTGCTCTGCCAATTGAAGTACGAAGAACGTTTCCAAGATGGTAGTCACCAATTCGATATTACAAATTGATGGGGCCCTACAGCTGTATTTTCTCTGCTGGTTTCAGTTTGGTCTTAAAAGCATACAATACTGACACTCGAAAATTTTTATTCATGTAATGATACTTTCATTTGATTTGTTCGAGTATAAATGTCCAATATTTGCTGAGTTTTTCCATTTCATCGGGTTTTGATGTAATTTCTACTGTTCTTTCCCTTGTTCTGCCAGTTATTCTTCGTTATATTTTTCCTTTTATTTCAGAAAACTACAACGAAAGTGATTTTGCTGATATTCAATCTGAACTAAAAATTTTAATCCACATTGGAGAACACGAGAATGTTGTCAATATACTTGGTGCTTGTACAAAAGGTTGGTTTATTTATTATTATTTTTTTAAGTTAACTAAATACCTTTGATGAATATCTAATTACGATCTTCGTTTTAATATTCCCAGCTGTCTTTGTCATTTCATTAACTAACCCTAAAAGTTCATCGTTCAATACTATATTGATAACACGAGTAAAAAATCCAATTAAAGTCTAACAAGAAGTCAGAGTATCGGCATATTAAATAGCTTGGGAGAAAATGACATGACAAACTATCCAAACTATTTATTAGCGACTCCATTCAAAAGGTTTTGATGTTAAATAATCCTTCTGTCTAAAAGCTTTGGCCATAGCTGAAATTTTGATGACCTCGGCGCTGTTATCCCCTAGAGTTTTATCCTTCAAATTATGGATTTTATCCACAACGCGCGAATAAAAAATCAGCTTCTCCGGTTTATTCCATTAAAGTTTCGTCTTTCATGCTACTGCTTTTGTCTTGTAAGGGCGGATGAAAACATTTGCTTCCTCCAAAACCATTTACTTGGGTTATTTGTCCATTCCTGATCACACGTATGCCGGTGATATAGACATATTTTATGATGGCTTACAACTGAGATCAGGCCTTTCCCTCGCACCACGGTACAGCCCTCTTTTCTTGTGACTTCATCTTATTTGTTAGTACAAACCAACCAAATGCCAAAACCATGACTGGAATCCTTTAAAAATCCTTTTCAATTCCTCTAAATAAGTTATCCTTTTTTATCAATGAATTAAAGTAATTACCTTCATTTCATTAAACTTTAAGTAAGTTCTACACTTTGTTTTTTTTCCAGGTGGGGATTATAAACCCTGGATTATCTTGGAATATTGTCCTTATGGAAATCTCAGAGAGTTTCTCATGAGCAAAAGAGGTATCTACGAACCTGAATGGAACGAAATTGACAACGCACAACTGGGTATTACCGACCTGGTTAATTTTGCCTTACAGATTTCAAAGGGAATGGAATTTCTGATTTCTCGAAAGGTATAGCATTTTATTCACCTTAACAAAGTCAAATGTTTGGTAAGGAGTTCCGCACTGATTAATGGTTACCACTGATCCTATAGAATCTAGGTTAGAATGAAGGCAATAGATTGGCCAGGCGGAAACTGTAATCTTGTTAAGAATATTAATGTTCAGAATACTATGCGAAGGAGAGCTATTTACAATCAGGCATTTTAAGGTAAGAGTCTTTAGTCAACAAGAAAAAGAAATAGTCACTCGTTTTTATACTACTTTATTGCACAAACGTTTTTGCTACAAAGCTCTTCAGGTGCTACTATAATTACGAGTGTTAATGCATGCTACGTGTAATTAAATTTTATTAATTGCTACTTGTACATTAATCATAGTAGTACCCGAAGAGCCTTATAGTGAAAACGTTTGTGCAATAAAATAGTATAAAAACGAGTAACTATTTCTTTTTCTTGTTGACCAATGACTCTTACCTTATAATCAAATACTTGTGTTTCTAATGGAATCAAACGTTTCGTTACTAAACATGCAACATTTTCAGGGAATATTTACCAAATCACAGTGATTGATCTAAATATATTGACAAGCACGATTCAGGCATTAGATCAGTCACTATGGTTTTGTAAATATTCTCTGTAGATGTTGCAAGTTAAGCAACGATAGCTTCAATTCTACTAAATGTTTCTATATATATTCAAATATAATTCTCCTCCGCGTGCTATGCTGGGCGTTAATATTCTTGACAACACTCTGGGTTAGTATTTAGGATTTGATTTAGGAATACGGTGAAAATTAAGTTAACAATAGGATTTACATGTTTGTGGAAGTTGATCGTTCAGGTTAGTGTAGTCTGAGAAAAACTGTTGGTAGAAGTGACTAACGTTTCGACAGCCTTAGCGGCTTTCATCTTCAGAGTCAATAGGAAATAGGATTTACATTAGTGTTAGTGAAAGTTTATCATTTTGGAGCAATTAAATTTATGGGGTCAGTTATCCCTAGGATGGGCGACCGGTAGACACTTATCCCCGGGAATTAGTGATCGGTGTTTATTCCTCCCTGTATAAAATTAGTATATAATTTCGCATATTGCCGCTTATTAAGGGATCGCTGGTGCGTTAGCCCTCAAGTTACTGATGGGACCTTCCAAATAAAAACATGGGGAGAACGTTGTTTGTAGATTCAGTCTAATATATATTTCTTGTTGTCTTGGGAAATAAATTCATTCAAAGTTACAGATTAAAGTCTATTATTATCATGGTGCCGACTCCCGGAAACTTCATGTACGTATTCTAGTTTTTACAACGAAAATCAGTGGAAAATAACTCTGGGCGAAGCGAATTAAAAGTGAGATCAATTGTGAATATTTGAAGCTAATCACGTCGGAATTGAAGAAAAAAGTTAAAATTAGGAAGGCACATCGTAAATATATTGGAAAAACTATGGAAACTGTGAAGGAAATTCTGGCAGTAGAACATCGGATGGATCACAAAAAGTTAAAAGGTCTAGTTTCTACGTTGAAATCGAAAAGGGAAGATCTGAAGATCTTTGACAACCAAACGGCGCTCCTAGTCCAAAATGAAAGGGATATCAATGCTGAAGTGGAAGAAAGTTGTGAATTTAATTGCTCCATTGAAAGAATTATTTCGGAAGTGGAGAGTATTCTAGTTGAAAGTCGAGCTAATAGAAAAAAGTGATTCAAGCCCCAGTATTAGTAGCACTTCAGCTACAGCAAGTTCAACGATTCATGCAAAACTGCCAAAGCTGGAATTAAGGAAGTTTTCTGGAAACCCCATTTAAATGATGTTCATTTTGGGAATCCTTTGAGTCCGCGGTGCACAACAATTCAGGCTTGTCAGAGATAGACAAGTTTAACTATTTAAAATCCCTTCTTGAAGGTCTACATCTGGATTAACTCTGTCAAATGACAATTACGGGCATGCTTTGGAACTACTGAAAACCAGATTTGGGGACTGACAAGTCATTATTACCAGTCACATGGAGTCTAACCAAATTTCAAGGAATTACAGCCTCAAGTGATGTCCTAGATAGCTTGAAAATATCTGCGGAAATGTATGGTTATTTCCTAACACCAGTAATCATACAGAAGTTGCCCGAGGATTTTTGCATCATTATTTCTCGGGGACTATCATCTGAAACCTGGATGCCGAAGGACATTGTGGAAGCCTTTAATAAAGAGTTAAAATTACGGGAACGGTTTAAATTTTCCAAATCATAGGATATTCGATTATCCATGGGAGGTTCTCAGTCTGGCCAGAAGGGTAAACAACCAATTTTTTTTGCTGCCTTTCTATCTGAAGGTGCTACTTCCCAATTATATAGTGTGTCTCTACTGCAATCAGGGACATCCAAGTATCAGATATAACGTTGTCACAAATCTTAATGCTCGAAAACAACTATTGAGGAAGAAGGAACTGTGTTTTCTTTGTTTTGAGGGGTGGACACTTGGCTCGTAATTGTAAGGGGAATTCAAGATGTGCCTAATGCTATCAGTTACATCATACCTCATCACACATTTGTGACAAGGTTGTGCCACAAGGCACTAAACACGCTGCTCAGTCTAGCATTGCAGCTAGCAGTGAACGCCGAAGCGAGAGTCAAACATCAACCATTTCGTGTACGAGTGAATCGAAAGGGTCCGTCCTTTTTCAAAGCGCCAAGGCTGTGATTATGAGACCAGAAGATAAACAGAACTCAGTAAATTCTCCGTATGGTATTTGGGTTATGCTCGAGCCCGTTTCTGCTAACTGCAACTATTTATTACCACATAACCAACCATCCTGTTGTCTCTGAGTTTGCCGAAGAATTTCTGAAAAGTCTGTATGAAGACGATGACGTTCGTTGCGCTGACAATGAGAAGACCACTGTAACGCAGCATAGCCTTCTCGAATCAAGTTGTAAGGACGATGGTCTAAATATGCGAAAGTGGTCAACAGATTCCGCAACGGACCAACAGATGATTGATAAGGACGAGAGCTCGTCTCAAATGATCCAAGCACAGCCAGTTGCTGAGATTGTAGAAGACGATCAGACATTTGCTGATTCATTGTTCGACTCAAAACAGGACTTGACATCAAACCAAACGGTTCTGGGAATTGGATGGAATAAAGAAAAAGATCATCTGAAATTCGAATTAGCTGTTCTCCACTTGAAGGTTGCTATTACAAAGAGATCAATATTGAGTGCGACTACCAAACTTTATGACCCCCTTGGTCTTTTGAGTCCGATTGTTGAACGTTTTGAGATATTATTCCAGAGTCTTTTCAAGTCCAAGGTTGGTTTGGATGAGCCACTAGAATCACATCTTGTGGAAGAGTGGAAGTTACTTGTCGATAGTCTGAATAACCTAGGTTTGATCTCAGTTCCTTAATATTATTTTGGCGATGTTTCTGTTTCCGAAATCAGGAACACTCAACTTCGTGGATTTTCGGTTGCGTCTGACAAAGTCTACAGAGCTGTGATGTATCTCCGAGCCAAAACATAATCCAACGAGGTGGTAACTACTTCCATATCATCCAAGACCCGAGTTGCTCCAATCAATGGAGAAACTATTCCACGTTTGGTGCTTATGGGAGCCTGGATCCTTGGCCGACTGATTGATAGCGTTCTTAATTCGTTTGCGAGAACCTTGGAAATCAATGAAGTATGGTGTTGGTCCGATTCTCAGATTATTCTTTGGTGGTTATGGGCCGATAACAAGGACTTTAAGCAGTTTGTCCAAGACCGCCTTGTCGAAATTTGTTCACATGTCAAGCCTCCCCGAGCGATGGAATTACTGTCCAACCGAAATTAATCCGGCAGACATTGCTTCGCGCGGGTTGCTCCCAGTAAAGTTGGAAGGAAACGACTTGTGGTGGTATGGCCCAGAGCTTTTGAGAGAAAGGCGAGAATTGTGGCCAAGACTAGAAAGAGCCGACGGTGAACCGCCTGTCGAATTACCAGAGAGCACGTGTCAACTAATGAAAGAGGTAGACCGAATTACTTGTCTCGTCGTTGAAGTTGATGAGTCAGCACTTAATCTGGAAGAAATCATTCCCTGTACATCGCATGAAAGTGTTCAAAAACTAATCAGTGTTACAGCTCACGTACTCCGCAATAAATCTGAAAAGATCGTTGAAAAGAAGAATATGATCATTCCAAGGAACTTTGGATTAGGGAGGCTCAGAAATTGGTTCGTCAGGATAAGAGTTACGACCAAATCTAGGTATCCTTGTCACTTTTTACATACAAGCAAGGTATTGTACGTTGTGGTAGCCGATTAAAAAATGCACCGATTTCATACGACACTCGTTTCCCAATTATCCTACCCCGAGATTCCTTCTTCATTGACCTTGCCACTATGGATTGCCACCGATGACTTGTGCACAACGGAGTGTGAGACACCCTTGTAGAACTGAGATCAAAGTTTTGGGTAGTTAATGGCCGTCGAACTGTCCAAACCATTATTTCGAAGTGTTCTGTGTGCAAGAAAATTGAAGGAAGATGCTTCCCTCAGCTCATCAACCCGAATTCCATCTGAGTGATGAATTTGCATTTACCAGAGTTGGTGTGGATTTTACGGGTCGAATATAAGTCAAGAACGAGTTTAGGAATGGCCAACGGATGTATAAAGTACACTTACGTTACTCACTTGTTCTTCAAGTCGCGGGATGCATCTAGAAATAGTCCCAGATCTATCCGCTGAGAGTTTCATTGAAGCACTGATTCCATTGAAGTCAAGACGTTGCAACCCTATTCTGATGGTAAGTGACAACGGGAACACCTTCAAGGATGCACGATTAAAGGCTTACTTTACCGCTTATGCGAGGGAATCAAATATAAGTTCAATCGGTCAAACGATGCTTGAAGAAAACTCTACGAACCGCGACGGGTTACATATCAAGAACTGTCAACAACGCTAGTTGAGCTGGAAGGCATTTTAAACTCGAAACCATTGGCATACGTTTATGGTGAGATTGGCGAACCTTTAACCCCATCTCATCTAATGGTTGGCCGAAGACTCCTCTCGAACCAGCCAGTTGTTCTAAGATTGGAAGAGTCTGAGACCCTAGCCCAATTGAGCCGAAAGTCAAGATTCTTGCAACAGCGATTGAACTACTTCTGGGCTAGATGGTGATACGTATACCTGACGGAGCTTCGCGAGCTTCGCAAAGTACAAAATACATTAAATTCTAAGGTGTCAATTCAGTTGGGAGATGTGGTGTCAGTTGAAGAATAGAAAACTCCAAGACATCTTTGGCGTCTAGGAACGGTTGTGCGATTACTTTCGGGAAAGGATAGACATGTACGAAGCGCTGTAGTTAGAGTAAAGTCTGGAAACCAGGGAACAGGATTTAAGTCGTCCTGTACAGAGATTATATCCCGTTGAAGTGACTAGAACAGCTCCAGAGAACTACGAAGACTGTCCCATCAAAATGATCGCACACGAAGAAATTCCTGTTGTTTTAAAGAAAAACAGACAGAGATAGAACAATCGACGTACGGGTTTGTTTTGTTGGGGTTGACATTCGGGGTTGATTGACCCAGTCAATCAATTCTTGTTGTCTTGGGAAATAAATTCATTCAAAGTTACAGATTAAGGTCTATTATTATCACTCCTTGAGGTCGACTCACCCCGGTAACACCTTATTCACAACTCCTATCTATTTAATTACTCCTATCTATTTAAGTTAACAATAGTGTTTAGATCACGGTTGATGAGAGTTTATTATTTTGAACAATTGAATTTAAGGTGTTACACATCCTAGGACTGGTAAACGGGATGACCTCGTCCCCAGGAAATGTTGCTTCCAATGCGGTAGGTCTCCCAAAGTTAGGCTGGGATCGGCGTGTCAATGGTATAATCTTATTGGCACGTTTCAAAAATTAATTCACTCTGCGTTTATGAATCGAGGTACTACAAAATTTCTTTTCTTTTTAATTCTTCGCTAAACCGAAATAATGGCATTTGTTAAGATCAAGAACCAAATTTAAAATTTGTTTATGATATATATATTTACAAATAAACGAAATGATAGATTTATAGAGAATTAGAGGAGTTGATAACATTTTCAACGTATGTTCTGTATGAGCTAGTTTCGAGACAGTTGAATGTTTCCTATTCATTATTCACCCCAACAAAGAAATCAATGACAAACGAACAGAGATTATAAAATATTTATATACAAAAACACCCAGACTATAGGCTGCCAGGTGACTAACCGATGCCAGAACCATTTCGCCTACTTTCCACCATGGAGGCAAAAGTCCCTCAGAACTAAGCTATGACAGGCGGCATTTATCTTTGTGGATTAGTGACGGGAGTTCATTCACTCTGGCCTGTGGTTATAATCTATCCCTGTGACAGCGCTAGGCTTTTTACTGCTATTTGCTGTAAAAAAATAATGTTTGAAAGGGCAAAATGCAGTTGCTTTAGACCCCGTTTACAAGGGTGCGAACGAATTGAGAACCGTACCGAAATCTACACGGTTCCGCCTTCCTTTTACGAGTTCCCGCGGAACCGGTCAAATTTGCGCACGGCTAACCATGCAGATTCGAGCACTGTAAAAGTCAGGACTAGTTTTTTAACCTGCTCGGTTCCAAAAGTTTACGGTATCGGGTAAACACTCAAACTGTTCTTATTTGTGCACGGATAGCGCGGTAGAGGATTGGATATGAGAAAAATAATAGCTTCATACGCTTACAAACACGAAGTATGTCATCCGTTGTCGTTTAACAATCACATTCGCCATTAAATTAGATTAACAATTAAATTAGATCACTCGCTATTTTGATAATATAAAAATTACAGATTAAACTCACATTTATTTTGAAAATTTCGCCGTCGAAACCTTCAACGGCTTTTTTCCTGCCTTATAACCAATTGTCACAAGGTGGAAAAAGCCGCTGAAGGTTTCGACTGGAACAGGTTTCGACATTTACGACAATGTTGAATATCCAACCAAGTTCTTCTTCGGTCCAGACGAATATTTTTTCTGCCATTTTTAAAGTTTTGCAGGGGACAGGTGTCTGCACGTGCGCACGATAACGCTTCGCCGGACTCCAGTTCGTCCGTTAACTTAAACCGAAACCAGTTCGTCCGTAAACACTTCACGGTTCCAAAAGTGTACGGTTCCGTGTAAACAGGTGAAACGTTCAGACTTCGATGCAGTTCCGAATCGATCGGGGCCCATGTAAACGTAGTGTTAAGGTAGTCATATTAGTCTCTTATAATCCATTGAGCTCTTACAGGTGACGTTAAAATGGCCGTGTTGAATGGCAAAAGTTTCGACGTTAAGTAGACCGAATAATGATTTGAAATTCCTTTGTTTGTAAATATTTGCCATCCAACCTGGGAACTCCTACAAGAGCTAAATAGACGAAAAAGAAATACTTCTCAGAAAAAAATTTATATCAATTGGTTTGAATCCATTAGATTAACTTTTTTACGAGAAATATCGATGGTTTATTAAGAAACAAAACATAAATCTTTTTGCACATGAACTCTTATGAAGTAAGAAATCCTCTTGTTAAACCTTTGAGCACCCAAGGAAATGGAGTCGCCATGCAATATTTCTAACCTATCCAAATGATGTTAAACCAACTTTATATTGATTGCAAATATGGACCGTAGGCGTGCTTAATGTTTTATTTATTTTATGAAATAACAATCCCATGGGTTTAGTATTGATTTACTAGCTTTTTCGAA
>JBAHVQ010223061.1:0-10904 GCA_036872915.1 Nanipora kamurai
TAATAACATGGCTAGTCGGGAAATTAGCGATTAAATTGCCCTTCGCCTCGCCAAGATTTGTAAAAGTCCTTGGGCTTCGCCCTCGGACTTTCACAAATCTTCTCTCGGCGGCGGGCAATTTAATCGCTAATTTCCCTCAAGCCATGTTATTACTTATAATAAATGATTTTCTCCCCTCGGAAAATCACTTGACTCTGAGACGACCGTCCACTGAGGCCCTCCGAAAGGTCAGTTACCATAGCGAATCTTTCTCATGACTACTCTAACCGGGACGATGAAGTTGCAACACGAACAATGTTTTTTTGGCACTATCCCACGAACGAAGTTCTTATCGCGATTAAATATTTTGCTAAGAATTCATAAGCCAATATTTTCCACAAAGATCCAACTTTTGGTTTGTACCTCTACGCATTTGTTTAAACAGGCTTTTTTCCGACGTGTTTCTCCAGATAATCACTCACCCACGTTGCGTTGTTCACATTGACACCAAAGAACTCTTCCTTTACCGTGTGAGGGTGCGGTTTATCACCATATCCATCGCCGGCACTACCCATGGACTACAAAATGAGACGATGAGATGTAGAGATTACTTCATGGTGAATGCGTGCGTACCATTTTTATTCACGACTTGTGAAGTATCGTAGAACGAAGGAGCGAGGTAGGAGCAAGTGAGTTTTATGATACATCACAATGAGTTAATGTAATGGTCATTTTTTAATGAAGTGCTACTCCGGTTTCGTGGCCAGCAAAAGGTACATGCAAGTAGCTTAAAAACTTATCTAATTAAAAACTAAAGACAGAGTCACCGGGTATTTCCCCTAGATTTAGGGGTTACCAGGTATCTCCCTGATAATTAAAACTAAAACAGGGTCACTGGCTATCTCCCTTGAAATAAGGGTCACCCGATATCTCCCCAAAATTACTGTTAAAACAGATACCCGGTGACTCTATTTTTAGTTTTAATTAGATAAGTTTTTAAGTTACTTGCATGTACCTTTTGCTGGCCATGAAACCGGAGTAGCACTTCATTAAAAAATGACTAATACTTCACCTGGTTGCGAAAAAAGACTATTTACCATCTTACGAGAGTTAATGTAAATCGTACAAAACGTTTACCATGACGCAATTTGTTCATTATATAAGTTAATTATTTGGAGGACATCGAACCAAGTTAGTTAATTAACTTTACCTTATTACATTCAAACCGACTTTAAAATAAGATCAAAAAGATAAAAAACCTGTAATTGTTTCCCTTCTTTCAAAATTAAATTGCATAGTTCGACGAAAGATAGGTGCGTAACACTGTTTGAAGAAAAGTCTAGAATCACTAATGTCTCCTCTGTATGGATTATAGCATCACATATAGATTATCGCAGTTTTTGAAGTCAACTTCAAGTTCACATGACTACTTTTCAGCTTCATTTAAAGTATAATTACCCCTGATTTACGGATATGTGTAGATGTCTTACCAGGCCAAGGTCCATCAATTTTTGACATTCCTCCTGAGTGGCTATGCCATCAATCACTACTCGATAACTGCCATTGAGCTGTTCCTCCATCATCGTTAGAGAGGCGCCCTTAAAAATGTAGAGGGACACGAAGGTATAAAGGTCGGATGATTCCGCTTAAGAGGTGCAAAAAATCTGAAAATACTTCAAATTTTGGATTACCTATTGGTAGGGACAGACATAAGTAACCCATTAATAAGGAAATAATTAAATTTTTTTAACAACACTGTACAATGTAAAGATACATCAGTTCTCGTTGTGTGTATCAAATTACTCACCATCCTTCGGCTGTTGAGGTAAAAACGACAGAAAGCCGATCAAAAGATAGATCACGAAAGCTTACTATCTTAAAGGCGACTTCAAGGGGCAAAAGTTTACCGAAACACGAGCAGCAAACTCACGTTGGCGTGTGTGAACTTCGCAATAACACTTGGCAGAGAGGTAGACAACTGTTTTTGGTGATGTTCACACACACACAAACCTGAGTTTGTCAGCACGAGTTTGAAAACTTTCGTGTGTCATTTGAAGGTAGCTTAAAATAAGAACTCTTTGTCAGTACCTGAAAATCTTTAGTCTTGGTCAAAACATTCTCAATGTGTTCTTTTGTGGGTGGTGGAAATCTCTTGTACGGTTCATCCTCCATTTCATTCTTTTCTTCATCAGTTTTAGTCTTCTCTTTCTGGTCCTCCTTCTTCCCATCCTTTTCATCTGTTTCTCGTGATTCTTCTTCTTCTGTAGTTTCCGGCAGCGGTTCGTCAGGATACAGCCCACTTGCTAGGTACCTCTGCATTGAAATTAAAATCATTTTCAAAAACTCAACCATTTACGAGGTAAACTCAAATGGTAACTGTGGTGTATTTTCTAAGTGCGACAGGCAGTGTTCAAAGTATAGGGGGAGTTGAGGAGGGTTGTGTCCTCGTGGTAGTAGCATTGTTTCCATAGCCATCCACCCAGCTTTCATCGTAAAGGAATTCCTAGATGGGGTTCAGTTCTTCTTACCGATCAGGAAAGCGGTTCTGATACCCGAAAGTGTGAGTTCAGGTCCTGCTCAGGTCAATATTTTGCGCCATCTGTTGTGTAGTAAATGGACTAAGATTATTCCAACTCCCCAACAGATTTTATTTCCGACTTTCGGTAACAACAAACTTACTGAATGTGATGAACTATTCATTGCTTTTTGTGGCAACTTTAAATTATACATCTCGCAATACTGGGATTTCTGGTGGCACAGTGGTAGCAGACATGTCTCTAACCCCGGTGATTAGGATCCCATTCCGGGCTCCTTGCAGAACTGAATAAAGTAACCTTGGTCATACATGAGAAGAGTACTGTCCATTTTGATTATATAATCTACCATACATCCCAGGTTTTCGTCGGGTACTCCGGCTTTCCACTGTAGCAATACTCTTTCATATTTTCAAGAAGGTCTACGTAAATTTAGTGTCAAAACAATTTAAAACCGAAAATTCTAGGAAAAAGGCCGTCAGGCGCTACCTTAAAACGCTAGATCCCATGGAGGTGGCCTTAACTGGACCTTTAGGAAGAATACCCTGATAGGTTTATCCAGTATACAATTAAGATACCTTTACCTTTATCGTTATACTGGGTGTAATTGCGTGTGGCCTTTGAATTAGTAGATTTATGAATGAAATGTTGACGCCATTAGGGTTATCTTTGTTATGTATTCGAGAACGAATGTCCTACGATATTTGGATAGAAAGTTATCTGTGTTCTAAAAACAACTGTTTGAAGAGTTTGGTCCTGATTCAATCGAATTTTGGAACCGTCAATTCGTATCGTTTCATTACCTCGAATGTGTCGTCTTCCAGGTCTTCATCCCCTTGGTACTCTTCGTCCAACTCAAGCAAGTAAGACTTTACGTTTCTTAGCAACTCCATTTGTTGTCTGATGTCTTTGTAAAGAAATTGCCCATCCTATGGAACATAAACACCGTCAAATATAGTATTGGGGTCAGTTGTTGAAAGCCTGGATAGCTTATCAGGTGGATAAGTTTGGTTTAGTGGACGGTATTATCGCGGCATTATTTTGATCACAATCAAAACTTGTGAATCAGCCACAAGTTAATGCTTTTTCCTAGCATAAAAAGCATTGGCTTGTATTTCTTATTCCCTTGGGTTTTCTCTTGTTTTTAACCTGTTGCATATTACCGTTTGCGTATTATCATTCCCTTGAGGCCTCTGCCGGGTCCCTTCATCGGTTAACTGATCGACGTTTTAAAATAGCAAATGGCTATCCACCATTTACATCTCATTAACTATTTTGTTGCCTATTTTTAAATCCTATAGGTCATCTTTTTGTCACATGATTTCTTCTCAATATAAAAACACCACCTACTTTTTACCATTTTACGTTTAACTCCGACGAAGGGCCTTCGCTCGAAACGTCAGTTTAATCATTCTTAAGTTCCGGCAGTTTCCCAAACCTTTCGATTATCTACAAACCGTTCAGTCCTGCCGACGCAGCACTCTATTTTTATATCATTTATATTTTTATAACCTTTTACCAGGCACTGATGCCAAATGGCAACATATTAATTTTACTCTGGCTAACACCAGACGATTTTACTCGTCAAGGGGAGACCTCCAGAAAACCTGCCCGAAAAAAGGTTCCTTTTCTATTGATGGATAAACTGAACAATTCCACAATGGACCTATTGCAAATATTCTTAAAAATAAACCGTAATTCTCTACTTTTTACGAAATAACAGAAGGTTGTACCTCCTCCTCTTTTTATCCCTGGACATCAAGCGAAGCTCATATTATCACCAATAAACCAAAAAATACATTTACCTTTCTGGGCTTAGTATCAACCAGTGAAAATCCTTTGTTTTCATAATATACCATATTAGATTTCATGTGCTTGCTTTCTGGGTTAAACAGTTGAAATGTAACGGCACATTCGATAGCCTTGTCAAATTGATTAACTGCAAAATAAAAAAAATGACTGCATGTTAGTTTAAACGTTGAAAATAAACAGGCTTTCAGTTTTCGGAGTTAGCTTTGTTTTGCATTCAATTAAAACACTCCGTGTTTACCAAATTTCTGAAAACCATTCAAAGAAACATGGGAACAAACAACGAAACAGGCATACAAACAAGTAAACAACTATATAAGTTGACGAACATACATCCTAACAAGGAAACAAGAAAAACAAAACGACCAAGCAAGCAAACAACCAAACAAGCAAAAAAGGTTAAAAAAAGAAAACAACAAAACTAAAGAAAACAAGAGTAAACAAGAAAACAGCGGGCTAACAAATGAACAAACAAAACGATAAATAAACAAAAATAAACAAAAACAAAACGGAAGACGAAGAAAAAAAAGAAAAAACAACCAGATAAAGCAAACCAAAATATGAAGACTAACCCACCAACCAACCAAACTAAAATCAACCAAAACAAGCTAAGAAACTGAAAATAAATAAAAACAGGAAACAAATTGTTTGCCTTTTCTCGAATACTTACGCCGGTAGTATGCATAATGAAGGAAGTCGAAGTGTTTGCCGAGATAGCCCGGTTGCGGATAGTTAAAAAGCATCGAGAGCTTTCTCGGACAGTCAAGACGACAGAGCAACAACTGCGTATGATATCCATAAACACCACCAGGAATGTACTGCTGGCGGTTTTCCAGCTCGACATCGCAAGTTATCTGACATTCCTTGTAAGCTTTTACGTACTCTTTCAATGCTTTCTCGTAATAGTCTACGGTGTCGTTCCATCTTTCCTCATTGTATGCTATCCGACCTTTCTCGTAAAGTTCATGGTGCTCCACAGGTTCCAAGGTCACATCAATGTCCACACCTTTTAAGTCGGGCATTTCCCGGTAATACTGCATGTTCGCTTTTACGGTCGGGTCCTTTGGTTGGAAACGAAGGAACGTCCACGCTGCCCTTGCCGCCATTTTGTTGTTGCCAACCTTCAAGTGGAGTGGATTATGATTTCATCACTTTTTTAGCCTTTTTATTCCGAGGAGTTTTCCCCTTGGCGAGTAAAATCGTCTGGCGTAAGCCAGAGTAAAATAATAAAAGAAGAATATAGTTGTCTTCCACAGTCAAGGGGTTAAGCTAAGCATCGTAAAGTGATGTTTTCATAGAGAGAATTGACTCACTTCATGGATTTTGTGCTAGAAGGTGAAGTAGCCTCGTAGTTAACAATTTCAGGAAGGCCCTGAGAAAAACTTACTAAATCTAATGCAGGTGGAAGGCGGTATGAGCTTTGTAAAGTTACTTGACATTTCCACCCGAAAATTCACTTCCTACTGAATAACTAAAGCACACGATGATTTGATTGGTATCTTGTTGCGTGTACTTGCGAAGAACATTGGAACTACTGAGTTATTTTTCTTTCCTTTTATGCCTTCCACCTCTGTTTCTCTGAGTGATATTTTGCTGATTTCCGGCCCGAGTAGGATGTCTATCTTACATCACGTTTAGTCACAACAAAGCAAGCTGTAAAATTTGTCAAAAAAAAACAACTCCCCTATTCCAAAATATTTGGTGTGCCCTTGCTATGGAGAGCTAACCATTCAGGAATCCTGGCTGTGTCCCGATTCCCCGAAATTTTCTAGTGTTTCCTTTTTGTGCCCACAGCCGTACAAAAAACGAATAAAAATCGCACACACTTTCAAAAGTAGAATCGAAATACAATACGCGTGTTTTAGCGCGTTATGGGATGTGGTGGCGGCGACGCATTACAGGCACAAAAAAGGTTGGGAACCACTGGTTTTGCAGACGAATTAGCCCTTTAACTGCCGCATTTAAGGACTCGTTTCTTGACGAGTAAAATCGTCTGGCGCGAGCCAGAGTAAAATAACGAAGGGGCCAAATTTGTCCTTAAGGGTTAATAAGGTTACTTGCTGGAACCATTGCGACACGCAGTAGGCCCCTATGCTTGTCATCTTAAAGACGTTCTTAGGAATTACGAGTAAGCGAGTATTGTGAAAGCCTTAGGCTATACTAGTAACCTTAACAACACTACGCAATAACGGACTTTGCTTGTTGAACCCACAGTCGCGCCTACCGCCACACCTCCGGTATTTTCAAGATGGCGGAAATTTGATCTGTGTTGCTGTTTTGTCATTTTGGGCTCAATTTACATCAATTCAAGCTCTGTAGCAGCGAAGACTCTCCGTTTTTCAGTAATTTTTGCATGGAAATTCCATTACCTCACGAGTGGAAAGGAAGTATTGCTACAAATGACGTGGACTGGGTGTTTTTGTTTCAATTTGTCATCAAGGTGAGTTAAGTACTCTAGTCCTAAAATCTCGTTTTGCAGTTTAACTCGTCTTCAACAACCAAAAGAAAATAAAGTTGACTATATTAAAATAGAAGTGAAGTTAATGAATGGACACTCAATGTACAACAAACGTACAAACGAATAAATAGACGAAGAAACAAACAAACTGTGAAGCACCCAAACTCTCATAATCTCCAATTAACCAAAAAAAACCGAAACAAACTAACAAAATAGACGAACAAGCTAACTAACAAAGTAACAAACATTAAAAAAATAAACAAATCAGACCAACAAACAAGCAAAGAAGCTTATAGACAAACAACTAACATACAAACACATAAAAAACAAACAGACAAACATACAAACAAACATCTCAACAAATGAAATAAACAAAAAGTTGGGCTGCAGTAATATTAAAGGACAACTGAATGTTGCATGTTGCATCAGGGCTTTGCTAATCAGGAAATCAACAATATTTTCATAAAATAGAAATATGTGATATCTCATAAAAACAACATACATTAGTTGTTTCTTATTGCAATATAGTAAGCTATTTCATTGATAGCTCAGAATAGTATTCTGATCATAATAGTATTAGCACTTTGTAGACTTGAGGAATAAGATAAAACCTCTTCATCTCATGAATTGTTTGGTAAGTTGAGCCTTCTAGAGTTCTACCTTATTAAGTTTTCTGAATGGATAACATAGATATGCAGAAACTGGATGGTTAGAAATGATTACACTGAAAAAAGTGTATTAAAAAAAGTGTGCAATTGTGCATGACCACACTTTTTTTGCCAATCAATAACCAACAAGTCCTTCATAAGTAGATTGCTTTATTTGTGAACATTAATGATGTGCATACAGTATGTGTGAGTAAGATCAAGCATTCTGTTTCTGGTCATTTCCTGTGAACAGAGAGAAGCTTACAGACTGTGTTTATGAATTCTTGGTCCAATTTTCATCCAAATTTGGCCAATATTTTATGGATTGGTCCTTGGCCTATGGTTAACCTATCAAACAATTTCATGAAAATCCCTCTGATAATTTTGAGATACCCTGCTAACAAACAGACTGACAGATGGACCGACAGATCAGCAAACTGAGGTGAAAACATGACTGCCTGGTGGAAATAAAACTTCCGCTTACATTTATAAGAAATTGCATCACATTGTATGGACTGTCAGTTTCTCGTTAAAGCTGGAAATGTTGAAGTATAACATTATTTGAACAAGATATGATCGTAGAGCTACGCGCCAGGGCTCCAGTATCCCAACCCCCCTGAGAGCATCACTGATAAAAATTCCATGAAATAAATTAGTGAAACAGATCCTAGAGGTCAGAATTGAATTACTGAATCGAAGAACTTCTAAATGAATAGACCCGCGGCTTTTTGCGCGTGGAATACATTGTCGTGATTGATCCGTTATACCGGTCAACGTAGTCCCAGTTCCGCTTGGCAGCAGACAGACGTAAGTTCATACTGAGTGCTACGCTTAACAACCAATCACAATTACAAACACACTTTTCGTGAAACTTACCTTGTAATAGGAATATTGTAGGAAGCTGAAAGGCACTCGAAGTTCGAACAGTTCACGAGTATGCTTCGAGATTTTGAAGCGCAAACCCAAGTTCTTGTTTAAACAGGCCTTGGAGCAGTTCCTCATGTGGTTCATGTACTGAAAATAATCCATGGCTAACGCGCTTGACCGTTCTTCTTTCGCTTCGAAAGCATTCTGGCATTCCGTCCTACATATGATAGTGAAGTTCCGTTCTCTTTTCCAATCTGCTATAGCTTCTTCGAATTTCCTTACGGCCGTCGGCCAGTCATCTTTATAATACGCGCTTAAGCCATCGGCGTACAACTCATCGTATGCAGCGCTTCCACGTCCATCTTCGTGAACAGCCTCCAAGCCTTTTGTCACAAACAGTAATGTAAAGTAAGTAAACAGAAGTTCAAGAGAGCGCGAGTTGCCAGCCATCATTTTAAACAGTTGCGCTGCCGAAATATGGAAAGAAATCGACAAAATCACACTGGACAAAAATACAGATATCCATTGTGTAGGATCATACCGGCCAATCCACTGCGCTCATTCACATCATCTTTCTTCCGGTTGAATAATGCAGCAATTGTTTGCAACTGCAGTTCATCAACTTCTCATCCGAACGATGTCCCATACGTTGCCTTCTGGTTAGGTATCGTAATCAATCGGTGATAGAATTAAAAAATCTATCACAGACATCGGTCAACGTTTCATATTTCTTGCGATTTTATCCATGAACTGCAATGACTCACAGGTCGTTGAATATTTTGGTATATTAATTATCAACGCTATTAAAATGGATCAGATAGCATTCCGTCAGTTAGATCCTGTGCATGGTGTAAGCTGATATCGAACGAACTCTTCAGCTATTTGTTGCTGCCATATTATTAGAAAAACATTCTACCACGACATTCCTTGTCTCTGAGTTATTATGTTCGATTGCCTGAATCTGTGTTTTCGTACGTCAAACTTTACGATCAAAATCCTCGAGTACTTGTTGTAGTTGTTGTGTTGATGGTAAAAGTGCGAGGGTTTTTCGCAGCTAATGTAAACTTGACACGAGAATAACTTCGATTCAATGCTTCGCTTGACTCTGCCGTGTTCATAACGTCATATCGCTTCACGATGAAGTTTGGCAGGTTGTAGTGATAGCTTTTTCTCTTTCACCGGCCGGAAACACTCGAGTATGTACAAGGAGGAGAAGTTTGCATAATGGGTTAATTGTTGTTTCATATAGTGACTTCTCAGTTTTCGACTTGGGTAGATGTACTGTCCGATTTTCTGCTTGAAAACGAACATGGAATCAATCCTCAATCACGGAGTTACGCTTGAACAAACGAAATTGGTGGAGTGGTCAAACCTAACATACATTCGAATTTGTGTCTTTGTTTTATCGTTCTGTTATTGTTAAGTTTCAAAATTGCGGAGCACTGACACCGGCGTGTTGGTTCTCCATAGTTTTCAGGGGCCGTGCCACAAGACTTTCTTTTAAACGAAATCGTCGGACAGCCGTACTCGTAAGCCATTATTTTATCTCTCTTAATCACTTTGCGAAAACTCGACGAGTTTTTATGATTTTTCTTCATCCTTCTGATTTGATGAACCAGATATTAAATTTGGTAAAGCAATCTGAGTCCTCATACCGTTCTTCACCTCTCTCAAGACTTCGACACAAACACTCGCTAAAGTTTATTCAAGCGTGAATTTGCTTTGGACTGTAATTAACGGTGATCACAATCAGAAATTTTCCAATTAATTTTGCCATTCCAAAATATCTCTCATCGTCAGTACCAACTTCTAAAATTTTGAAAAAAAAAGTCCGATTTCCTACATACTTTTAGACGTTAGGGAAGCCATGCTTCACTTGATTCCCGACCAACAACAGGTCTGAACCGCGAGTTGTGTGCAACAGCCCAGTTCAAATCAGCGTGCAGTTTCCATCGCCAAACCAAGCAAAACGTTTGCGATTTTTTGTCTTCTAGCATCATATATTTAGTTCTTCGCGCGAGATTTGCATTCTTCCCGGTCTTATTCATAACTTCAAGATTCAATTCCAGATGCGTTAGGTTCATATAAAAGCCAAAATTCTTAAGTTTTATTTTAAAACTTATACTGCCCTTTACTTCAGCGTCGGACGAATAACCTAATACGGAAGTTAAACCATTTGTCTTATATCGTCGAGGTTATGCCGTTTATCCGACTGCTATTTCTATGAAATTTGTTATCGTTTCTAATAGTGGTATCAGAGAAATTATGAGAAATCTGCAAGGTTTGAGGTTGCATCTAACGTGTCGATTTTTAAATTTGATGGTTTTTACCTAAATTTATTTTTGTAATAAATATCAAAACCCAGGGAATGATTTTAAATACGGGCATGATTAAGGACACGTGGAAAACGGTATGGTGAAAAAAAAAATATTGCTGAACTAACGTTTCGTCGCAACACGCAACATCATCAGAGTGTGATATATTACAATGATTCTCGACATATATATATTATGTAAAATATATATATTATGTAATAACTCGACTTCGTGATAAGTTTTTATCGTTGTGACAAAAACTATCGTAAACAAAATCGTACGGTGAGAGTGCTCA
>JBAHVQ010223102.1:0-10904 GCA_036872915.1 Nanipora kamurai
ACACAACTGATTGGCGCATGCGTGGCACTCTCTCTCGTACAACCTCACACGACAGAGGCTGGTGACGAAGTAGAATTCAAATGAAGACAGTAATCTAACATAAGAAGCCTAAACTATGCCATAAACCTAAACAACTTTCAGTGTTACTTTTAAAAATCCATTATTTGACATAATATTCAAAATAAATGTTGTGTTGAAATAATCATCACATCATCGAGGAGTTAACCAGCAGTATCCAACTTATTTAATTTTAGTTTCATAACACAGAACAATCGTACGTGCTTTTACAGAAAATTTCAAAGAAATTTCTTTCACATTTTTTGAGATATCTTTTATTAGCGTAACATGAGCAATGGTAAAATTGAATCCAAGAGAAGCATATGCATAAAATTTTACGTTGCAATAGTTGAATATTTTGAGCTACCTCGATAAAAAGGTCAAAAACACATTTTCATACTGAACTATGGAAATTGAACCATCTGAAAGTTAAGATAAACGTTCAAAGCATCCAATCATGGACTTTTTTTCAGTTTTCAAAATTTCTGAAAAAGTTCGATATTTTTTCAGCCCATTGAGTGCATGTGAAGTGAAAATTAAGTTGTTTCTTAAGTTGAAATTGTATCCCAACATCTTTTACACTTTTTACATATCTCACTTTGTTCTTGAGATATCAAGATTTATTTGATATGTAAGTTACAACTATCATACATCATAGTGTCTAATGACTATTTTTAAAACTATTCTTTTAAATCATTAGATATTTTGTTTGTTTAGTATTATTAGTTAAGTACACCCACATTCACAACTTCATGTAACACTGTTCAATAACTTCAAAGATGGTAAGATACAAGTTCACAGCAACCAGGTGAAAGATCCGACATACATGCTACTCTGGTTTGTAAATTTTATGAATGTAACTTAAAAGAAATTACAGTTCACGATCCAACGTTTCGACACTGCGGTCTAGTGTCTTCATCAGGGGTGATCTAAGCATCGTAACAAGTTCCTTTTATGCTCAAAGGAACGTGTGCGTTGTTAATCTGCCAAGCTTCCAAACAACGTCTTTGGTGGTATCAGCGATTTGTTGTGATAATTTTAGCGTTATCCCAATCAATCGCATGATTAGTTTGGCACGCCTGCTCCGACAAGGCAGAATTATCCCTTTTAGAAAAGAATATTGCCTTTTGGTTATCTTTTAAGCGTGTTCCAAACTGACGTTTTGTTTGTCCGATGTACTCCTTATCACAATCATTGCACGGGATAGAATGTACAGCGTCCGTCTTTTGTTCCTTCGTCACAGTTGCTCAACTTATTTTTTCCATTTCACGTTTCACTAGGACGAAGGGTCTTCGCTCGAAACGTCAGTTTAAGCATTCTTAAGTTCCGCTGGTTTCTCAAACCTTTTGACTATCTACGAAGTTAAAGGTTGGTAGACTTCGAAACTGTTGCCGATAACATTTCGTGCTAAGGCTCTTGGACAGAGATAGAACCGTGTGAAAGCAAATTTAGAGAAACTGACGTTTCGAGCAAAGGCCCTTCGTTGGAGTGAAACGTAAATTTTATACGTTTCCCAAATGAACACGCTCTCCACCGATCACGTTCTGTTTCCCATTTCCCATATCATTCCCCATGTCAATTTCAAAAGGTTTAACTTTTTTAACATTTTTGGTGGTATTTTCAATGTATTTCATTGAAGTCTGTCGAAGAGAAATAAAGCTTCCTAATCGACCAGGAGAAGAATCTTGTTCACCATGGGAAACTTGAGGTTGCGGAGTACATGCGTTTTTGCCGGACGCAATCTGATGTCATTTTTCGATATGTGGGCGTACATTTAATTCCGTACCCAGACCTTCGTCAGGGGCATAGCAGACAAGCGGAGAAAACCCTGGTAAAGACTGGTCATGTGACCTCAAATATCTTGGAGTATTTGGTCACGTGCCAAGTTCAGAAGCTCATTTAATACGAATAAATAAGTTACACAATCCACCGGCGCAATGAAACTCAAAAAATTTAAACAATCGTCAATTATTTGTTGAATTCAAAGTCCTATACGTCTATGAAATATCCTCAATCAATTTGTAGAAATTCCCCATGTCCGAAGCTGTCGTGGAAGCAGTGGATGTATGGTTGTTACGTCTCAGATTCAGTTCCGTTTTTTTCGTCCAAGATGACTTCACTGGTCTATCTCAAATATTTACTGCATTACTCAAATTTCGCTTTAGTTTTAAAGAGCTACATATGTAGCATCCCATGAAACCTTCAAGGTGGTCAAGGAAAAGTCACATGCAAAGTGAAGGTTTCTGAACACTGGTAACTGCAATTCTCCCCTGACAGCATTATGCACGTGACCAAATACTCCAAGATTTTTGGTGTCACACGACCAGCCTTTGCCAGGGTCTACTCTTTCACCAGCCATGCCCCCCTATGTACGACGTTAGAGTACATTTTTTATATACTTGGACTGGTAAAAATTTACCAACCCCCTTAAACATAAATAACTAACAGTCCCTAAGCAAGCTTCGTAGCCTGAATTGGGGGCAGGGGAAATGAAGGCAGACACACGTTTTTTTTTCATATGAGAAAGAGACAAAAGTTAAACTGGTCTTACACCTGCCCTTCATTAAAGCGGTGTTCGTTAGAGCGATCGTCGTCTTCAATAGTGCCTTTCAAACTTCAATAACGCCAATCATTGTGCGAATGAAAGGTTTAATCAAGGGGGACAAAGGTGAATCACGATTCTTGCCTTACAACTTGAGTGTAGAGAAATTGTTTCAGGAAAGCGTGTAACTCAAAAATTCAGGTGAAGGGGGGAAATGAGAGATTGTCTGAAAACCGTGTTAAAGGCCGACTAGTGTGAAGGAAGGAAACTATGTGAATAAGGTTGTCTCCCCCGGTGACTTTAATAAGAGGAAGAACTGTATCACTTCTAAGACTGTAATGCAAAGCAAAAATAGCTAAAACTATCATTGTCAAGTTCAATGGACTTCCACAGCACTCTCCACCTTTGGGCTATAAGACCAAAAGCATTTTCCGACATTCTTCTCACGCGCGACAGAAGACAGTTGTAAATTCCTGTGTCATAGGTCAGGCAAGGCTGTCAACATGGCTTCATTAGGTAAGGTGAAAGAGGAAAAGCATTTTCTCCTACAGCACCATATGGTACAGAAGTATTTGTGCCTGGTAAGGCTTTGATGGGAGGTATATTCAGTGGGCTACTTGCAGATGCTGTGGCTTTTCGAAAGGCATTCCTGGTCCAGTTGGAACCATCACACATTCTGCCATTTGTTCTCACATCTGCTGGAATTAGGTCATACTACGGTCCTATTGCTGCAATTGTGATTATGCTCTCATATCCTTTATAATTATGGCAATGTAACCCAGAGTTTTTAACCTCCTGTATGTTTTTACTCTTTCCATCAATACCGCAAACGCCATTAGAAAAATTCCACTTAGAGCGGAATTTTTTTGAAATTAGGAGCCATTCTTCAGTGATACTTAGACACTTCAGGTATTCCGTGCCAAACATTATGTATATGGCTTCACACGTGTCAAAGGGCATTAGCAACTGTTGTTCGACTAATCCGAAATTGATAAAAAAAGAAAACTCTATTCAACACCTGTTTCCTATGCCAGAAAAAATAATCGACGTAGACGACATGCAAACATTCGTCAAGCCGGTGTCTTCAGAAAAACGATTTCCGAACCACAGCAGGAATTGAACCCACAACCTTGAGATGACCATTGAGATACTTTAACCAATTGTGTTTCAAAGACTCAGATTGACAGCTAAGGTGCAGGTTCAGACTATCTGCTGCCTAAGCATACAAACCTCCCATATTCACATTGACAACAACATTCAAAACGTAACATTAGGATCCAAAGTACACGGTAAATAACATAGGGTAATACACATCCCTCCGTCTAAAACTGTACATTTGGACCTGTGTAAAGCATTATCTTCCTTTCGGCAAACAAGTTTTTAATAATATCAGGTAAAATGTAAAACATGCATTGTAAACATGGGCTGCAATCCGAACTTCTTACTAATGACAAGACAGTTACTGATGACTAACAGCGAAACACAATAGTCAATACAATGATACAATAATCAAAAAAACATAATTTATATCAATCAAACAGGGAGACCCTAGTTAAAAGACACTATAGAATACGTCCCAAATGTCCTACGTTACTGGAGTATACCATGCTATGAGTCCACCAATGTCCCTGAAATAGAAGAATGCAAATATCAGTACTAATTATACTTCTGCTCATAAACGACTAAAAAATTCTCAATCGTTTAATGGCCTAGTTCTTTTACTTTCGTTCTTTTTTCCGTCTTTGTTTTTTTTTTTCTCATTGCTCCTTCAGTTCTATGTGTCCTCTATACGGGACACTGGGTGTTAAATGTTAAACAGCAATCAGAAGTATTGCTGCTACTCCTTATCGAAAGGAATGTGACCAGCGGAAAATCTAAAGTAAATCTTTGCTAAACTTTATTTTTACAAAATTGCATCAAATTAAATCGACCACAAATGAATTTTTCCCAGATGCAAATCATGTAAGAAAGTTTCAGGAACTGATGATGTCAGCAGAAATTGAGAGTAAAACTCCTTACTCAACAATCTTCACGGGACGGAATGCTGGGAGAGCAACGTATCATGGCCAACAAATTGCACAAAGTGGCTAATTGAGTGGAATAAATCTCACCGAATGCCTTACTAGCATGACGGAAAGGATAGAGTTGGTCTTGCATAAATTGTGGGAAGAGGAGAGATGTTACATTGAACTCTGTTACACGATCATACACGACCAATCGAGATAGACTGTCCAGAGATGTTGTAAAACTTCTTATTGGCACTCGTTCAGAGGGACAATCGATGGTTCCAGCGGGTTATCTTTTCTCCATGCCTTTCATAAATGTAGTCGATTACATTCTTTGTGATCATGCTTTAACTCAGGGATAGGTCTGTCAAACTGAGGTACCAAATCGCTATACCTGTAAGGGTAAGAAAATCGTCGAAGAACCATACATAGGCTAGGGCCTTGATGCCGTTGCAAACTGTTCCTTGCTTGCAGGTAAACCTATCCGGAATACCAAGTGCTTGTGCCAAGACAGGAATTTCGTTCTTCTTAAAACGAAAATCCACAGCACATTCACCTGCGTCCATTTCTTCCAAAGAAAAATTAGGGTAGTCATGATATGGCAATTCTGGGTTTTTCGAACGGCATGCATCGTACAGAATCAAGAATTCTTCATCATCAATTAAATCAGAGTCGTAAGCCATGACCACAGCATCTCTAGCCTTTTTAAAAGAGCCCATTTCCAATGGACGCCGGCGTCGTTAAAATCAACAATCTTAACGACTTTTAATTACAAACGCGGACGCCGCGCGCCCACTCGACCCAGCCTTTCCGCGGAACCGTACGCGTCGCAGATGAGCGTGTTGCAGAATCTTAAGGTCCTAAGTAGGTAAATAGTACGCACTGTGACCGCCAGAATTCTCGTCAACTACCAAGGATGAAAATCAGCACGATGCCATCTGGCGCTAGTTTTCAGATCGATAAAAACGTATTTTACTAAGCGAGAATCAAGTTTGGCTGGAAAATAATATGATCATAGGGTGTTTCTCAGCTGCATCCGCAAATAGCGTTTTATACCGATTACTATTATCTACATTTATAAAATGACGTAATTGGGCTCAAATAACGTCAGAAGTTCCGGGGAGATATTAATGCTGTAATATTACTGGGGCTACCAACGGTAACAAGAGTCATAAAATGTCCGACAATCTGTGGGTTTTTTGGGTTTTTTTGTGTGTGAAATGGCAATTCTTGCGCAATACTTGCGGAGTCCCTGGTACTCCTGACACTTCCGGACATTCAGGCGCCATTCTCAAATCTTTCTCCCTGATGTAGTCGCTGAACGGTTGTTTCCAGCCAGTATCCCGTGAAATCTACTTAACTTTGGTCGGAAATGTGACTGGCAAGCACCTTGATCTAAATGCCGAACCTACAGTGTCCTAGAAAGTCTGATGGAAAGAGATTTCGAAACGAGTAGCCGGTAGGTTCACCACAGAGGGCAGTGAACTGATCCACCATTTCAAAGAGACTTGCTTTTAGTTTTAATGCTTTATAAGTGTTGGCTTGAACGAAACTATACGTGGAGATGTTTGCTGACAGAACAGCTGCTTGGTTTCTCAAAGAGGTTATCGATTCGTGTTATAAAATTATACCTATAAGTAAACTTTATACTTCCTTGCGAAAGTCTAATTTTGCACATTTCTTCTGACCTCTTGGATTTTATGCTTACTCTTTTAATCAGTGATCGATAAAGATGTGGTCAAACTAATGCGTTTACAATCTGTGATAATCCTGTTAAAATTTCACCAACATGACTGTCATTTGTTATAGCCAGAAACTTCAACCTCTAAATGTAATACTGTTGGCCATCGCTCCTTATTAGAATACAAGTGGCTTGCCCACTCCCATAACTCTTCAGGTCCAAGTGCTTTCCCATTGACAGTGATAATTATCTGGTTAAGACAAAATAAACTCTTAAAAATCAGGTCCACTGTATTTTACAATAATTAAAATAAAAATATGCTGTGTGATCGTTTTCTGTTTAGTTTATAAATGATGTTTTCTGCTGATTGGCAGTGAATGCTGGTTTACAGGGAATTATAAATCTGTTTATATTTTTCTGAAGGTACTGCTGCAATACAACTACAATGATAAAAATTCTGTAAATTGCAAAAAAAAATACTGTAAAGAACCTACATTAAAGTATGATGCACTTCCATTATAATCAAATTAACCAAATGTAGAAACCAGACTGTTTTAGAAGCTTATTGGTCAACCAATCATGAGATGCCAGAATAATACATACTCATGAATAATCTAGTGTTACCTAGCTGCATTTAGCCCAAGGGTTGTTTCATAATTATATTAGTGATGGTATGGTGATCAGACTATGTCAAGCCAGAAGATGCAGTGAACGACAACCCAAGGCCAAGTGGTCTATTGTCACAATATGTAAAGCAATTATGAATGATTGAACAATTGAATACTTTCATATACATGTTTTAAATCTTCCAGTCTGCAATACAACTATAATGATAAAAATTCTGTAAATTGGAAAAAAAATCTGTAAAGAACCTACATTAAAGTATGATGCACTTCCATTATAATCAAATTAACCAAATGTAGAAACCAGACTGTTTTAGAAGCTTATTGGTCAACCAATCATGAGATGCCAGAATACTACATATTCATGAATAATCTAGTGTTACCTAGCTGCATTTAGCCCAGGGGTTCTTTCGTAATTATATTAGTGATGGTATGGTGATCAGACTATATCAAGCCAGAAGATGCAGTGAACGACAACCCAAGGCCAAGTGGTCTATTATCACAATATGTAAAGCAGTTATGAATGATTGAACAATTGAATGCTTTCATATGCAAGTTTTAAATCTTTCGGTCCCAGCTCCTGTTATGATTGAACTCAAATTTTATCCTAACTCAGAACGCGTCATTTGGATGCGCAGTCGAAACTCCGAACTCGCTTATTGCTTGAAATGTTTTCTCCTGTTATTTGATTGGTAGTCCGAGTACATGCCTGAGCAGGTGTCTTGTTAACAGAAAGCGAAGAAGCTTGACCGAGTAAGGAAGTAGTTATATAGTGCAAACGAAGGGAAGATGGTTCTCCTCAAAACTTTCGAAAGGTAAAGTCACCAGCGATATCAAACTGCTCTAGAAATGATTGGGGATTTTTTACAACAGTGTACTTTGTTTACATATTTCGACGCGCCGTTTTATAATTTTGTCAGACCTGTACTTATTTCACTTGATACCCAAAGCGCTAAAATTTTTGTGAAATGTCCTTTATAGGCGTTCAGTGAGGGGAATGGCAGTACTGAAACAAAAAACCTAAAAAACTGTTATGTCATTGCATGTGCAATCACATTGTGCTTTCTGCCAAGTATGTCGCTTCTTTGTTCCTAGACATTTCTTGTAATGTACTGTCAAAGTGAATTTTATTGTAAAGTATAAGTATTCGTTTGAAACAAAAAAAAGGGCTCAAAGAACTTTTGCTCAGCTCTATCACCAGATTAAAGCGACTTTTAGAAAAGAAAATTGACGGGGATATTTACGACTCATGAGTCAATGGTAGTGGTCACGCTGCTATTGTTGACATGACATTCACGAATATATATTGGCGTTTTGCCCTTGGCCTAAGAGCCGAAATTTTTTACTATACTTCTGCGTGTCAGTCAGCAATACACACTGAAACATAAGAAATATTTGTTTAAATAAAGTTTAAAGTTTAAATAAGTATAGGAAGTTTGTTAGTAATGGATATCTGCTTAATTTTGGTGTTGCGACATTAGTAATTTTATCAAAAACAGCTTAAAGCTGAACACGAAAATAGTTCATGTGGGAGCTTGGTAAACCTCAGAAGACCAGTGGACGTTCGTCAAGTTCGTTCTCTCGGAAAAACGATTTCTGAACCCTAGACGGGAATCGAACTCGCAACCTTCTGATAAACGGTGAGACGCTTTAACCATAAAACTACCACGACTCAGATGGTGAGCTAGGGTGCAGGTTCCTCACATGTACTGCCTAAGCGGAAGTCACGATATCATAATAATGATGTAAATACTTGAAGCTGTAAATACTTACATCATTATTACGATATCGTGTTTTTTGCTTAGGCAGTACATATGGCAAACTTGCACCCTAGTTCACCATTTGAGTCGTGGTAATTCAATGGTTAGAGCATCTCACCGGTCATCAGAAGGTTGCGGGTCCGATTCTCGTCTAAGGCTCATAAATCGTTTTTCTGAGAGAACGAGCTTGACGAATGCCCACTAGTCGTCCAAAAACAGCTTATACGTTTGCAGCTCTGGATTATCCATGCCAATATATTTTTATATAGTATAATACTATAATAGAACTTTCTGAGGATACAAAATTTATTGTTGACTTCAACATTTCAAGGCATCAGTTTTACCTTTGAAGTAACCTTGTTTACATATTCTTGTAGTAGTGTTCCAATTGACTAACTTTGTGCTTACCGAAATGTTCATAAAACGCTTTTATCTATAATTTTACTAAATTTTCTAGTTCATAAAGTGTCCAAATAATGAAGTGCAAAAGTTCATACCAATACGATAAACCATTTTGTGGCGCGAAGTTATTATATTTGGCTAATTTTCGGCAGAAGTGAAGTGTCGTCCCTAACCTGACAACGGTATTTCACGTTTTATCCCAAAACGAATTCCCTTTGAAAAACTTAATAGTGATTTTCAACAATCGTTGACAAAAGTGTTTTCAGGAAAAAATGTGAATAAATTATCAAAATTTACTTTTTTCCACGAGTTCTTGATATTTATAGTCAGCCGTTCTTAAACATTTAATTAAAAAAATGTTTGCTTTAGGCTTATGCTCAAATTTAGCCCGTGGACCTGGGTTAGGTTTGTAACGATTAAGTTTAAACTTTCGCATAATAAGAGATAGCAACTAATCGCAGTCAACCTAAATTACCTTAAATACAGCCAAAAAGCTCAATCCTCATCGAGATATGACCATGCCAGCTTTTCGGATGAACACGAATATAGCGGGCAGTGATGGGAGGAGCAATACCTTGATGAACGATACAATTTTCGTCCTTGTTTCCAGTGAATTCCTTTGCTTTCTTTAAAAAGGAATTGTAAACAGAATGTCAACTGATAATAAAAATTTGAAAATTCCAGTTGATTACACTGTTTTGTTGAACGAAGAAAATATTTTGCTTTTACCTTAATAGTACCAATTCCTCGGTATGTCTCAAAGTTTGTTCCGTTGTCACTGTATGAAATTGTGTAGGTCTTCACCCAGTGAGGTGCGTCTTGTCGACCTTGGGTTTCTATCGCTGTTACCGTGGCTTTATGTCTAAAGTCCACTTGAAGCCATTGACTGTTGTTACTTGTCTTTGCAGACCAGCCGCCTTTTCCATTACCATAATGATTGGAGTTTAATCTACTATATTCTTCTCCATGATATTCATCCCAAGGGGACGAGGCTGTGATCTGTGCATCTAGAATTTTACCATCTGCCATCCCAAGAGCTTTGTTGCAATCTAGAAAATTGACATTAAGTTTCCAAAGAAAGTTTTTAATATTACTTTATGATGATTATAATGTTCTTATGCTTTTCTACCAAACATGAGAAATTAATGTTTGCACCCAAATATAAATAGTCGGGCAGGCTGAGTTCGATTGATAAATACATGTGCGCTACAAAAAATTCTTGGGCATGTGTAAAGTAGTAAACATAGCATGGATCAAGACGTACGCCAGATAATTGACGAAAAACAATTGACGAAAACGATGGACGATGGAATTCCTATTCCGTTGGGCTGAACAATACTTGACGACAGAGAATCCCTACAGGAAGGTAAATGTTAATTTCCATAAATTAAATTTTGTCCGTACTGTTTTTCAGTGATCGGTTAACCATTTAACGCTCAGATTTATCTTCTTTTGTTCTTTGTTTTGTCTGCGTTTTTGATTTCTTTTCTCGTTTGTTCCTTTCTTCTAGGTGTTCTAGGTGCAAGACACCGTTTATTACTGAAAAAGATTTAATCGAAATGTTTATAAATATGTTATGAAAACGCTTCGGATTGTGAAGTTGTCGCGAAGACAATTTACAAAGTCATAACAATTATTCTGTATATTTTTTTCGTTTTGCTATAATTTAGAGGTAGAGCCCGACTAAGAAATAACAAACAGTCTGGTTAACTTTATGAAACGCAAAATCACACAATTCCCGAACGCGGAATCTAATGATAGATAGCTAGATAGATAGATAGATAGATAGATAGATAGATAGATAGATAGATAGATAGATAGATAGATAGATAG
>JBAHVQ010223123.1:0-10903 GCA_036872915.1 Nanipora kamurai
AGGTGCCATCAGAAGGAGTGCATTTTCTTGTCTAGTTTTAATACGAAATGTATATTTCTCATCCTTCACCGATAATGGTGCTTCCCAACTGTATTTCACTCCGTAAGTGCCGTTTATAGTAAGCTCCAAAGAACCTGCAAATCACAAAGATAACTTTACCAGTATTGTTGATAAAGCATGCAATAATATAGTGTGTTAAGTCGCTAGCTTTATTATTCATTCTGTAAAATCCAGGTTACTCGAGAACAGTGCTCACTTCAGCACCACTCAGCACTCACGGCTCGTGATAGTGGCTGTCGTATCACTCGGACTCGTGATAGTGGCTTTCAAAAGCGCAGGAAACTGTGGTTATTTTTTATTAACGCTTTTGCTCCTAAATGTTTCGAAAAAAATTGCAAATTGATGTCAGAATGTTTGCTTCCTGTGAATGAACTATATACATTAACGGGCGGATTTAGACATGTGGTGGCCCCTGGGCAGCCTTCAGTAGTGGAGGCCCACCCCAACTTAGAATACTAAAAAGGTGACAAGTCATATTTACAGTCATCCTTAAAGTATATTTTTCAAGAACAAAGAATCCGAATAAAAATGTACATGTATAAACATCATGATCGATCTACATAAGAATCTAGTTCCTATGTTTCAAGTATAAAGAATCTGAATAAGGTAGCATATAATCAATCTATACGATAATAAGAATCTGCGAAGTTCCTATATTTCAAGCATAAAGACTACCATTCAGGCATTCATTGATATATTTCTCCTTACAATTTCCTTTTTTAAGGAAAAATTTGTTTTTTCACGAGAGGCCCCTTGGTTGTGGAGGCCCTGGACAACTACCCAGCTTGCGCATGCCTAAATCCGGCGCTGATATACAGGCTGAAAAGTTCAAGAAACATCGAATAAAGTATTAAGTCATTATAAGTGTGAAAGGTTTAGAACTCGTCGTTAATGGTTATATATACATTAAATTATTCCCAATAGGAAAAGTTTTGCTATATAAGTATACACTTGTTTAGTCAAAGTCGGTCTTTTCTGGCTACTTGGACAACCCTTCATAATTTTCCTCTTGCAAAATTGCGCAACATTGAACAAAATGTTACACGTGAAAGAGCGCGTACAATTTTTCTATACGTGGTGGCCAGGCTCTGAGTGGCGTTTGGGGTCCTCAGTGGCGTTTGGGGATGTGCGTTTTGAAGTTCTTTATGGTTCCCTGCACATGTCCGTGCGTCCATGCGTACGATAAGAAAAACCCTTCTCGTGGAATATTTTGTTCAACGTTGTCGAGAATGTTTGCCCCCAAAACTGTAGTCCTCGACAAGTCACAGAAACCACATTTCAAAAGTAATAAGGTTTTAATAGCATTTCCCTCTTCACTCACTTCGTGTACATTCCTTACGACACCTTGTCACAACAACTACATTAACACTACACTTCTGATACCCGATATACCCATATGACAAATTTACGTAATTAATAGTTAATATAATAACTGTATGTGTCAGTTCCCGACACACTCCCCCACATATCTCCTACGTGAGATATGTGTCCCCAAGGGACTGACACCGAGGTGGTTCCACTTTCTTGTGTGACTACGTATTAAACAAAACTAAACCTAATTAATGAAATGCACTGTATTTATCCCATGTTAAATTGTCACAACGTGTCCGTTTCTGTTCCAAAGTTTTCTTTGAGCATCTCCTTCGTTTTCGCGTAAGCTTCCTCCTTGTCTAGTAGTTTGTTCTTTAATGAGACTATTTCAGTCTCTTGCAATCTAACAGTCTCCTCCAAATTAGAAGTAGATTTCTCAAATACTTTTTGTTTCTGTATAGTGGTATTTAGTTCTTCCTGTGTTCTTCGGCTTTTCTGATAAACCGTCGTCATCTCTCGGTCTCTCGCTGTCCTTTCATCCCGTAAGGTCACGACTTCTTTTTCTACTTTCGCCACATTAGCCTTGAGCTGCTTCACAACAGCTTCACTTTCGCCTAGTTTTCCCTTACATTGCTCAAACTTAGTACCCCGAACCTCGGTCAGGTCCCGACTTGAGTCCGACAACTGGTTCTTGTAGTCGCGGAACGCTTCACCTCGTCTAGAACCATTCCCAGTCTCTCATTCTCCAGTAAAATTTCGTTCAATTCGGTTTCGAAGCTGGTTACTTTATCTAACTTTCGTTTGACATCATCTCGTGCCTTTTTTTCTTTTGTTTGTGCTTTCTTCAAATGTACTTCAAGCTCTGAGATTGTCTTATGTGCATCCAGGGGCTCTTTCTGATTCAGTGGAGCTCATTTTTACCTTCGATTCCAAGTTTCCGATCTTCACGGTACTGACGTGGTGGATATTTTCAGTGTGTTGATATTTGAAAGATATTTCGTTTAACTCCACAGTAAGACTTCCTTTGTCTTCCTTTTGGCGTTGTACCTCTAATTTCAGGTCATCGTTTGTCGCGTTTCCTTCTGACACCCGTGCATTCATTTCCTCAGCCTGATTCAGGCTATCTTCGTAAGCCTTTGTCTTGTCGATAAGCTCCGCGTTGATCTCGTCCAGTTCTCGTTGTAGGCTTTCTTTCTCGAGTTGTATTTTCAAGAATCTTGCATCGGCCTGCCGACTGCCTTCGACCTTCTCCGATGACTCTCTTTGGTGTTACTTCAGGATCTCTTGAAGTCTTGCAACCGCGTTTCGACTCCCCTGCATTTCTCGTGTCGTTGCGTCCAAGTTTCTTTCGAGTGCGTCTTTCTCCTTTTCCAACCTTTCAATGGTACCCTCGAAGACTATAGTCTTTTCCTGAGCTACTTTAATCTCCTGCTCCAACCGACTGTTGTTTTCAAATTGCGTCTTAACTGTGCTATCTAAGTCAGCCAGCTTTCGTTCCATAATGTTCAATTCTACGTTCAAGTCCTTGGCTTGAATTTCTCCCTGAGTAGCCAAATCTAATTTGTTCTTATGGACCGAAGCCAAGTCGCCTTTTTGCTGCAAGTCTTGCTTCAACGATTACAACTCACTGTCTTTTGTCACAACCAGTCATTCCTTGAAGTCACCGTACACAGCGTTTTGGTCATTCTCCATTGTATCAGCGAGACCAAGGACGTCTAACCTACAAAGGCTATCGAAATCTGACTGAGAGGTCTGGGTCAGGAGCATCGTGCCGCACCGATTCGAACCCGCGACCTTCGTTTTACTGGTCCGACGCTCTACCAAGCTCTACCTAGTTCAGTTGGTAAAGCGTCGGACTAGTAAACAGAAGGTCGCGGGTTCGAATCCCTGCCGGGCCAAGTAGACCTTTCCTCTACTGGTCCGGTATGGTTCGTCACTCGGAGTAACAACTAACATCATTATTCTCTACCCGAGTTCATTCTTCTACTCAAACAACTTAATGTGTACATAACCATTACCGACGAGTTCTAAACCTTTCATACTTAAGACGAATTTATATCAAAAACGTTTTGTATTTTTACCTTTTAAACTTTTATCCCTTTTAAAACTTTTTAGATGGTATACAATTTAAATCATCGATTATTGAAATAATTCGATATCTTTTTGTTTATGCATCGCATTTGCATGTACACATACAATCGCGGTGATATGCGCTGTTCCAAGAAAAGGTTTAAGAACGGACAGGTTAACACATTTAACTGTAATACAAAAGTATCTCTGAAAAGGTCATTAATCCGTACATTAATTCATTGAGTTTACTCACCAACAATTTCATATCTCTCTTTGATATACAATGATAATTATCTTTGTCTGACCTAATTTTCTCAGACAAAAACTACTAGGAAATTTAAATATGCATTCAAGCATACGGAAGCGTTTGGCGGCCGTGTTCTTCGAACCCAAACTTGAGGGATGCACGGTTACATGCACAATGGACTTATTTAAGCTTAACTTGGCTTTCTTATTGCCCGACATCCTTAAAAATCTCTATCAGGACAATAGTTATTGGTAAAAATTACAAACCGTAGACCAGTAACAGGAAAAGGTAAAATTTGGAACATATTTGCAAAAAAGAAGTCAGAATTTTTGAAGATATTGTAGCTTGTGAGAATGATAGTTGTATCACAGGTCTTCGAATAGGATCCAAAAACGTCGGAATTGTCTCGTAAACGCGTCTGCATATCGGGATAACGATCACTTGCCATCGCACATATGCAATCTTTCAAGCTGGTCATTTGCTGCATCGGATCGTTTTGCTTATTGAGTCAGCTGTGCAAGAGATTGTTTTGTTGGATGCTAGTAATCCGCATCCAAATTAGCTTTGAATCACAGCTGTGAATCCTTCAGATTCTAGTTAAAAATTAGGTGAGGCAAGATTTCGGGAAAGGTAAAAGGTTGGACAAAACTGAGACTGGCTGCAAATAATACCCCAGGTGTCCCCTAAGACGCGTCTCTCCTGATGGTAAGACGTGTCAGAGAACGAGTGACAGAGTGCTCACCATCAGCGCAGTTCCTGCCTTGGTATCCAGCCCATCGACAGTCACACTTATTTTTTTCTGTTGGTTTTCTTTATAGTTTTCGTTAAAGCAACTCATAAAACAAGAATGAACTTGTTGATCCTTTTCTCTTAGCCAAGCCTCTCAAGCAGATCTTGTAGGTATGAACGTCTGAGCATGAGGAAAGGGGTAATCGATTTATCGGCAATTTATTAGCTGTAACAGTTAACTGTCGTTGCTTTAAGATGACTTTTAGCTAACATTTAACTTTATTCGTTCAATCTTACAATAAGGACAATAAAACAATTTTAAATTGAAAACCCGTCAACCTCTTTCGAGTTCATATCATTTCGGACATTATAGAATTGTGGGCGAAGGGTTGCTGCGTATATTTAGTTCTAGTTGTAGGAGTATATATAGTATTTCTTAGACAACGAGTGATACAATACTCACCGTCCGTGCAGTTCCTGCCTTGGTATCCAGTCCATCGGCAGTCACATGTGTAATTAGATTCTCCAATTGCCTGACAAACTCCGTTGTTTTTACAATTTGGTTCTGGTTTATGGCAGTACGTCAAGCTACAACCTTCCTTAACAAAATATCTTTCCGATCGTATATCTTGTATGTGCGCAAGTTCTTTTTCAGATCTTCCATATTTTATGTCCTTTACGCATGCGTTAAAGAAGCCTCGTCTGCAACGAAACAAGAATTGTGACGTAACATGAGTGTTAATTGGGAATTCAGAGGAATTTTGTTTCGGGTGACAAACGGATAGAATGTTTTCCCGGCATTAATACCGATCTCGTAACTAGCACGAGGGTCGACAGAAATCCGATAAGGAGGTGGTGCTAAACATGAATCGTGTAGCGCCAACGACACAATCTTATGCGAACTCGAGAGTCACGTTTTAAGAAGAAAAGTTTGAAATTTCTGTTCCTCAGAAGTGTATTTTGATAATTTGAGATTAATTATGAACAAAATATGGAAGTCTTAAAGGTAAAACGATTGGTTATCTCGCACCCAAACTACTCATTTATAAAGTAGATAGCGCCTTCTTTCACTCAAAAAACACAAACAGTAGGAAGGGTACATAATTAACCCTACCCAGGCTGGGCTTTTTAAGCAGTATATATATTTGAGGGGGTCCTTCCCATACGCCGAAGTGCCTCTGAGAACTTGAAAGTCTAAGTTCGAGTAGCTGAACCCAAATCAATATTAATAAAACAATACGCAGTTGAACCCAAATCAGTATTTGACGCTACAATTGTACAAGACATGGTTTCAAAAGGACAATGTTTCATCCTGTCGAAGCGAAATCAACAACGCTGCGATATTTAAACGATCGGTAAGTATTTCCACGCTTCCAACAAAAGATAGGCGTTCGGGACCTGTGAAAAGTCTGTCAAAAGCCGGTGAAACATCTTACCCGCCAGATTGTAACCTAGCTGAAAATGCTCGCCAAGAAAATCAGTCAGCTAATTGTACTTCGTTAAAGATAACAAGTCACCGCAAAACAGACAGCGCACGTAAGATAATAGATTGAATGGATATACGTGGCCTCTGTATGGAATAAAAGTGCTCTTTTCTTAAAACGAAAGTGCTCTTTTCTTGGAATGAAAGTGCTCTTTTCTTGGAGTAAAAGCTTCCTTTTCTGAATCAAGACTCCCGTTTACTCGAAAGGCTTTTTGTAGAGAAAACATAAATGGAGCCTATTTTTGAGGCAGTGGCGGTAACGTCACATTTTAACCATCGCAACAAAATGTGTTAACTCATTAAATTTTACGTATGCATTTCTGCACAGCTTTTGTAAGAGTGCCATGCATTGTTGGAAGTTTCGGATTGTTTTTTAATGAATATGAGCCCATAATAACGTCATGACCCGTCAAGACCCGTGACATATTGATAGGATTTCATAAAAACTAAATTTCACCTAAGAGTTTTTCATTGTTGTAATTGCTTTGGAAAGGACTGGGAAAGTTTTCCTAATGATAAATATTTCAGTATATTTAACTTCCTTTATCATTACTCCGGTCGGAACGCTTCGCAAACGATTGGAAATTTCAAATGCCTCTGAAATACTCCGGTGCCATACTACCAGACCTCGCAGACCGAGTCATCAAAATGGCGGACGCTCATATTTCGTGCCTTTAATCGCTATTTCAGCTTCGTCAAATGTCACTTCGTCAAAATTCATGATGCGTGAAATCGACGTAAAAGTATGTGTGACAGGTGAAATTGCGTAGTGTGTAAAGCAAGGTCATGACCTCTCCCTCCTTTGCGACCCACCGAAAATTTTCCCGCCAAAACGTACCTGTCCAACGATGGCGTACCAACCGCATAGTCAATAGTTGAGTTTATTTTACTGTTGACTATTCAGCTATAGATGTAAAAATGACGTCACAACGTGGTAAAACAAAAAATTGGCCCAAGAGGAGATAGCCGAGTAGGTAAATGATGGTTTTACAACGTTATGACGCTTCCTGTGAATCTATAGTTGAACAGACTACGGTAAAATGAAGTTTTGTAAGGAATATGAAAGCCCAGTATATAATTTTGAAAAATTATAAAAATTTTCAAAATTATATACTGGGCTTTGATATTCCTAACAAGATTACGCTTACCGCCTGGTTCTTCAATTGCCAGTAAAATGAAGTTTGTTTGTTTTATACAATAAGTTGACAATACAATAGAACAAAAATATTTAAAATGATGATTGAAAGGTTAGGGGAAATTTTCGGGCATTAAAAAACATGAAAACAGCTCCCTGACGGGATCCACGACCTATAAAAATGAAGCACCGTCATTGGCTCGTAATGAGTACTCGGAGTGTTGGGATTGGTTTATCGTTTAAGTGACGTCATAACCAATCAAAATTCACGAAGAATGAAATTTATTGTATAATGTAAAATCTTCGAATGTTCATACAGCACTAGTCAATTGCCCTTTGTTTTCTGGTGCAAGGACAGAAAAACCAACTCAGCCATATAATAATGAATGCTGTTTTGACATTTTTTAAAAGCGTTTTCTGGTTTGCGATTGGACAGGAGTTTGTTCTGGCTATTCTGCCATTAGTATGTAACACTTGTATAACCGGATTCAAAGTAGCAGTTGATAAGGTGATATATTAGTTGTGGCCACAAGCCACGATCATATTTCTACAAGAATCTACAAACTCATTGTCTAAGATTCTGTCGATATGAAAAAGAATTTTTTGTGTCAATCCCTATTGCTCTGTCTATCCCATGAGATTCAAAAGACAATGATACGACGGCCATGTTGGTGTCACATACAATGGACGTTAATGAGATTCTTTTGTTTCAGCTTCACCAACATGGCCACTGTGACGTCACGTGCAAACCATCAATAGAAAAGCTAGGAAAATATCACTTACTTACCTAGAATAATACCAAGTATAAATACAAAAACTGCGCAAAGATTACTTACTTGTTGACTGGGAGAATATACACTCGCAAAGCGGCTTCTCGAGAAATAAAGTCCGGGTGCGAGACACGGTGAGGTGTAAATCCTCCAATCTGTAATTTGCTGGTAAAATATGATTGCAATCCTTGTGTCTCGAACCATTTCATGATTATACCATCCAAATAGATGCTGGTCATAGTTTGGTTCCGTTCTATTCTAACCCGATGCCATTTGAAATCATTGTATGTTTTTTCACTAACGTAATAATTTGGTCTTGACAAGTTTTTTGTATAAAAAGACAAGTATATTCGCCCACTTTGCAGAGTCAGTTCGATGTAATCTGAATAGCCTTCATCATCTTGATACAACATCAATGCGTTCTCTACAAACGTCTTAAAAGCGAATTCGAAAACTCCTTGCGCAAGACTCTCGTTAAAAGACATAGAAGGGCCAGGAAGCTGTGGACCCTTTTTGAAGAAAGTGAACGCCGTGTCATACTGAAGTGTTAAGGAAGACGTGTATATCGACAAAACAACAATTAGCAGCTTCATATTTGAACTTGGTCTTTGTTGGCACAGTAATATTACTGTCTTGAGCTCTGGTGATGCAAATTCAAGAACGCTAATTCTCTAGTCACATCGAATGAAAAAAATTGAAAATCCTTCTTGTAAACCAGCTCAGACAGAAGTAATCTTGTGCATCGAAACCACAGAGCACAAATCGTTGACTTCTATAGTCCACCTAGTACCTAAAGGTAAAACTACAATTCAGTGAAGGTTAATTAAGGCTAGACTGCAGTTTAGCGGACCATAATTCCATCACCAAATCCATTGTCAGGTTAGAGTGAAGTTTTAGTGGGTCATATTAGCGTTTAAACTAGTCGGTGGACTCATTTAGGTTAGGATCAAGGTTTTTGTTCAGGTTAGGTGACCCAGACAACGCCATTCAATGAATAAACACTCTTATATCATCGTTTGGTGAAGTTTGGGGCAGAGTTTTCAGTAAAGGCGTAACGTTGAAGAGGTCTGACAGAATGGTCATTTAACATTTTTATAGCGCTTACCTCTTGGAGGTTATGTTTGAATTTTCTTCAGTTTTTTTATCTTGTGTAGTTCAACTCAAACAAAAATTTATGCGTAATTGAAAGTTATAATTAAGGTGTAATTTACTCTTGAAAATGTTAGACTTTTAAGATATTTGGATATTGATATATATTTAAAAACCTCATTAATATATTGAGGTTCATTAGTTTATCAATCTCGGCAGAACAAAGAAACTGAGCCAACGATGATATAAAAATCGGTTACATACCTTTAACCTCGGTGTTTAAGTATAACCTTTACTGACGGCAGGGATTCGAACCTGTAGCTCAGTTGGTAGAGCGTCCTACTAGTAAACCGAAGGTCGTGGGTTCGAATCCCTGGAGGGCCAGGTAGAGTTTTCTCTACTTGACCGGTATGGTTCGTCACTCGGAGTAACTTCTAACATCATTATTCTCTACCCGAGTTCATTCTTCTACTTAAGCTACTTAGGGGCTGATTACATGAGCCGGGCTGACTCGTTAGCCGTGGTGTTTCATTTAAAGAAGATCTTATTGTAGCCATCAATAACAACCATTGTAACTTTAGAAATTAGAATTCGCTTAGTTTGGATCTAAGGAAAGGATGCACTTGATTAAAATTATCTTCTACGGTCAAGGAAAAATTTTCGCGCCTCAACTCAGCCCGGTTAGCCTGGTTGATTTGTTTCAATTAGATCTTCTCACAGCCATAAATAACAGCCACAGTAACTTTAAAAATTAGAATTCCCTTAGTTTGGATCTAAGGAAAGGATTCACTTGATTAAAATTATCTTTTACGGTCAAGGAAAAATTTTCGCGCCTCAAATCTGCCCGGTTAGCAGGGCCAGCTCGGCTCATATAAACATCCTTTTTAACCTATCTTGATAAGAAACAAACCAATAAACGTCCAGCTAAGACTACGAGTCCTTACAAAAGAAATTTTATTTTCAGGCCATGAAAATGAATAATTTTTAGTCCAATGACAAATATAAGAGCCCAGCATAAAATACGGAGGAACGGCATGTTAAACTACAAGAAAATATCTACAATATTTATCAATTTCTAACGTTTCGTTGCCAAACTTGAAACATCTTCAGACATAGAATTACAAAGAATCAGAGTGCGATGATATATAGCGACGCTACCTTATATCGGCTCGCATTTTCTACAAGTTCGAACTCAATTAAGAACACTCTTCTCGTCTTCCTTCAAGAACCGTATTCCCAGCGGTCTGAGATCGCACGTAGTTTCTAAATTTACGTGTCGTGCTGGGCTCTTATATTTGTCACAAGACTACGTTTTCCCGCCTGGTCAATCTATCGCTGAAATTTTTAGTCCAAGTGTATTCTCGACGCCGTCATGATTGTATACACGATGTGACAGGAGAGCTTTTGCAGGTTCACATGCCGACGTCAACACTTATGGCGTAGAAAATGTTTGGAATTTTTCATCGAACAACGTTAACATACAAACCGAAATGATTTGATATTAAACGTTAGGGTGGCAGAAAAACGAGTGTGCAGAGTTGAATGTAATGGTGATGCATGTTTTCTTTCGATTGTTAAACTTTAATTAGTTCTTTTATTACCGTCGTCGTCGCAGTTTCGAGTAGGCTCGCTGTTAACGCCAACCACGCGAATAGTTGAACACGAAACGAGTTCATAAGTGGAGGCTGAGTAGCTCAGTCATTTAATATTAAAAATATAGCAACAATCTTATTGGTTGGTTTTGGATGCTGGATTCATTTACATTTCCTATTATGAATAATAATAAACTATTAAGTTTGTTTATGTGGGAGCTTGGTAAATTTCAGACGCCTAGTGGACGTTCGTCCAGCTCGTTCTCTCAGAAAAACGATTTCTGAGCCCTAGATGGGAATTGAACCCGCAACCTTCCGATGACTGGTGAGAAGCTCTAACCATTGAGCTACCACGACTCAGATGGTAAGCTAGGGTGCAGGTTCGTCATATGTACTGCCTAAGCGGAAGTCACGATA
>JBAHVQ010223134.1:0-10902 GCA_036872915.1 Nanipora kamurai
TCTTTTGTTCTTCAATACAACCATCAATTTCGTTCCAGGATGCATTACAAAGAACAAATCCGGTGAGATAAATACCTCCCATTGCTGTCAGTTATAGAATGGTAGAGGACCGTAAAACCTGTTTGAATGAAACATTTTCGATAACTGGAGTCAGGGATAATATATTCGCGGTTTCAATACGAAGTATAAAGACTTAATAACTTTGAAAACGAAAGCAAATTACAAATTACACATAGCCAGAAAGAAAGACACACACCTACTTACCTACGCACCGCCACCAACGTACCCAGCTGCCTGCATTTCTATTCGTCAGCCTACCCTTTCGTTAACAACTTTCCGACAACCACTTTCTGACCCACCTGCCTTCCTTCCACCTAACTAACCCACAAACCTAACCACACTGCTACTCACGTACTCTACCACTCCAGAACCGTCCATCTAACCAACTATACTATTTGAATCTTATTACCTATCAGCCTATCCCTCATCTTATCCATCTACTAAGCTATGAACCAATCAACCTACTTACGTAATTACAAATAGACATACTTACATAGATGTATATAGCACTGCTACTATAATATCTAATAGTCATCTACTCGCGATCGAGTTCGGTGCAGTCGAGAAGAACTTGATATTTTAATTGCCCCGATATCGTAATCACTTTGACAACTATGTACCGATGGGATGATAAAAACTAATTCATGTATTTATTATTTTATAAATCGTTTCTCTAACTTTCATTGGATTTTGCCAATGATTTTTGCATTTATTCATTTGTGATAAATATTTTTACTACCCCTTCTATGATTGGCTGCTCTTGCTAGCTAACACTCTGATTTTGAGAATATCTTTTAAGTTTATTTACGGCTTTTTTCATTTAAACATTTTCTCAAGATATTAAATGACGAAACCTGATCATTTTCTGCTAGGGAAAGACCATTTAGTCACATAGGTAGAGACAACTACTTCTAGTTTCAAAGGCACTTAGCTAGGAAAGGTCTAAACATCATCATTGTTCGGCATATACTAATCATTGCATGATCAGCTCAAATTGTAATATTGCAAACATATAACGAAATAAAAAATAATATGTTGCTATGATTATTTAACCCTAACCATCAACCAAACTGTAAATATCACCGTAATTCCCACCAATAAACAAAACTGTAACTCAAATCCTAATTCTAATCTTAACCTTAATTCCAGTCATAACCCTCATTTTAACACTAACTCTAAACCTAACCCAATCTCGAACCCCAAACAAATCCTAATACAGACCCTATCCTTCTATGCATAGAGGTTTTATGATAACTTAAGAGATTGTCATTACAATATTATAATTATCCTAAAGTCTATATAAGTTAAAAAATTAATTGATACAACTGAACAGCCAGTTTATCATAAACTTATGTCAATCATGTTTTCGAAAAATAAACAGTGTAACATTCTTCAGGTACTCAAGAACCAAACCAATAATATTTCTTACGAACATATTTCAATGAAGTTGATAATGTTAACTTCGAGTAGAGTTATAATGCAAGTGCATATTCGTATTTGCATGTTCTTTTAGCTACGCGAGACAGCTGTATAGTTAAGTAGTGCTTGAATTTTTAAGTGCGATCGTATTTTAATCATACTGTCAAGGATGCTCAGATGATCAGGCAAAACACTACTCGGTATCATAATATCCTAAAAGCTGCAAGAACACAACATCGACAAGAGAAATTACACTTGATGATTTTAATTAAACGTTTCATACTTCAACGCGAAACGGCTTTGTAAAAATATGTATTGCTGAGTTATCTTGAGTTAATATAACAATCTCAAAGACGACACTATTTAATTGTACATCTTAATGGATAAAAAAGGGAAAGTAAAGTATATCTCGTCGGTCAATGGAAGCGAACGAACGTGGTAGGAGAAAGGCAATGAAGGCGACAGAAAATATACCTACAGTTATCGGAATAAGTACATAACGGGCAAGTCATTTTTCCGTACCGTATCGTGGTTAGAAGAAAACTTTCAAAACTTCAATGTCCGAATTAAGGAAAATAAAATGATGAAATATATGCCGTCTCCTCTGTTGGTTTAAAAGTAATCTGGAGTTGAAATTTTGGTATCAGCATTATTGCGTCGCTTTATCAACAATGACGGCAAGATGTAGTGACAATTCAAATTGAGAATAAGCAATGTAAATGTTAAACAACTGAAGCAAACTACTGCAAAAATCTTATCTTACACAATGAAAAGTTTTATTTCAACAATATATTATATCACCACTTTTTAAAAATAATGATTATCAAAGAGATTGTACCCACTTGAATTTGCGAACTTAAGAAAAACTCTTTCTCGAGGGGAAAGAAAAATCAAAGACATGTCAAAATATTAGTACATGGATAAGTAAAGCCACCATGTAGCTATGAAACATTCGTCCCTGAAAATATCTGGGCCAAGAATGTAAAAAAAAAAGCTAATTTCAAAAGTAAGGCGAGGAATACCCTCTTCTTCCACTTCGTCATTTCTCTTGTTTTTCATTCAAGGACTGGATTCCCTTTATTTTCTCAAGAACCGCGAATACTTTCATTATTGAAAACTCCGACCGTATGCTAATCTGGCAATAGACAACTGAAAGAAGGTTACTTAATTTAGAACATGGGGAACATTTTATAGACAAAAGGTATAAGTGGAGCGTTAAATTTGATAACTATATACCAGGATTGTTTGCCAATCGGATATTTTCATACTTCGAGAAAACGTCAACAAACCATCGATTTGATCTTTATGTATTTCCACAAGAAGCCAACACATCCATACCCTTGTCCTGCATCCTCTGCCTATTTCGACAGATTTCGTACAAAAAGTCTTGTTCATCATAAAGGACCGGCAAAGAGTACCCTCTTCTTGTTTGCTTTTTCAAAATATTTTTCATTTTACGTTCAACTACGGAACTTCAATCCCGACAACGATTATTTGCGAAAACTAGGCTAAAAAAATCCAGGTGTTCATAATATTTTTAAGACCGAAAAAAACCAGTTCAAAATAACCTGTAATTGTCAATGACGACATAACAGCTAGACAAAATCCTGACAATACTTAACTGGCCGATGTTAATTGGCGATAATTACGAACGATTTCCTAATTTAAATCCTATCAGTAACAATTCATTGTTTGAACAGATTCGTTAAATTCTCTATGCAGTAACACTATATTAATTTTCAGTAGTGCCATAACCTTTATGTAGGGTGAAATTATCATTTATTATAGCGGTTTCCTATGAAAAGAGGGTTTTAACCAGATTTTTCACATTGCCTTTAAAAAAATTCCATTTAATATGTCAGTGAGTTTTAAGATCAGATGGTTATACTAAATGTTCAACATTAATCTTGTTTATCATGAAGCTTGGTTTACATATATCAGCCAACCATCGACTGTTCGTCAAGCTCGTAATCTCGGAAAAACGATTTCTAAGCCGTAGACGGGAGTGGAACCCGCAACCTTCTAATGTTTCTGGTTCGATTCCCAGTCTACGGCTAAGAAATATTACGAGCTAGAAGAACTTTCGCTGGTCATCTGATCAGATGGTTAATCTTCACTCACGATGTTAAATCATTTAGCCTCACTTATTCTGCTTAAACATCATATTACGCAACGACAAAGTCTCTTAGTTCAATCGAAAACTTCAATCATTGAAAAATTTTTTTCAATCTGAATGACTAATTTGTTTTGGCGGGAAAGATATCAATCAAAACTTAAATCTGTTTGGAATGATCTTTTTTAATCCCCACATTGTTACGAATTGCTTACCAATCTTAAATGTTTAGTCACCAATACCAAACCCAGAAAGACTGGAGTTAGGATAAGTAGATTGAAATTTCAATCGTTAGAATTAAGAAAGTACAGTACTGCTACTGTACGGGATCGGTAACTGACATTTGTAATTTATATATGTTTCCATAAACCTAGGATCCTGTCTTTATCAAGGAGATACATTTATTATTTAGCACTAAAATACAGTACTTACGGAAACACTTATCAATGCTGATCGCTTGGATATTTTGGGAATTTCTGCACTAAGTATTAAAATATTAATTTTGAATCAGATATTGGACATTGTCGTTGTATATATGTGTTGCTGAAGTGGTACTAACAACTGTTGACATGCCTTTTGTAAGAGAAACATACTCGCAAGGCACTCGTAGAACTCTACTCAATTTACAGCTTGGAAAAGCATGAGAACATGTGACCGACCAGCAAGTGGCTTACACCATTCGAAGATCTACATTATATTAAATCCCTTAATTTACTCTATATTCTAACATCTACAACCTCGATGTTAGTTGCAAGTTTAGAGGTGATTCTATGAGCCTTTGTCAACTATAATGGTCGCCCTACTGACAGTTACCCCAAAAATAAACATCAATTTTAACACCAGAAAGACACTTACGTTGGCGTTTCTTTATGATAAAAAATATTTGGTATCATAGGCATCCATATGTAAGCCTTGAAGTACTTTACTATAAACGTGCGTTCAGTATTCCATCTTTATTCATTAGACATTCGTGCAGTTATCACATGCATTAACTTTCGCACATTTCTGAATTGTGACATTTCAGATTCCTTTGTTTCTAATTTTATTCTTGGTCCTTATCGGGGTTTGAGCTGTTCTCATCATCTTTATGATTCTTTTTATTGGTACACAAAGATCGAATCACGAAAAAACTATAAAGAAGTAACGGCAGAAATTACAGCGGGGTGTGAAAATTCCTCATCGACAAATAAGACTACAGAACTATCAAGCTTAGTTTTCTCCGTGTATAGCCATCTTCCATCATGCAACTTTCCTCTTCTCCATTATATAGATAAGATATAGACATACGTCAGTTGCTAGTGACGACGAAAAGTATTCGTAGCTATTTAGTTAATAAAGAGAATCCAGCACTTAAATAAAAAACAGCAATAATAACAGTGAGGAAGGCGGTCCACCAAGGGATATTTTTCCGACACAAACTATTTGTAGCTACATAGACGCATTAAATCAGAGTGGCCTATGTATGTAATTTTACTTTGACTTATTTTTTTGCCTTTTCCTTCACCATAAGTATTGTTTTCCCCTTATTTGTTCAGTTTTAAGGGTTTTTCTATAAGTACCAACGTTTAAATAAGTATAAGGTCTTATCGAGAGTCATTATGAAAAATAAATGTGAGGGTAAATATGTAGCTAAAATGCGAAGTTTAGTTTCCCGTTGAGGAATGATTGTCAGATTTACAGAATAATTTTTCCTATATCGCTTTGTTCTAGCTGTTTAAAGGATATTTCATTAAGCTTCGAATCACTGTATATTCTCAATTTGAATTTTCATTGGATGTTGCCGTTATTGTTGACAAAGCGATTCAACACTATCGATAGCGAAGTTTCAACTGCAGATTTTTATGTTTTTAAGTCTTCGTTGTGAAAGTTTTCTCATATAAGTAAGTTCCAACATCGATATGGTATTTAGTGCGGGCACCTACGCATTGATTTCATAACTCTGAGTATTCGATTTCAGCTGGATTGCCTTTCCACTTCCGCATTGCACGGATCCCTTTGTTAAGTTTACTTGACTTTCCTATACGGAATCCTTTATAAAATTGTCATTTCAAGTCACTGTGATTAAGCAACATCTTTTTTCGCGAAACATTGCCAAATTAAGAAAGAGAAGTTAACTATTAACTATAATTTCTCTTCTGTCTTCGTATTAACGCACTTTTTAGGAAGTTATATTGCGTAATGTTTATTTTATGTCTGAATTATTCTTAGCAGATCGCTGACATAATTATAAAAACACTATGCACGTCCTCGACATTCAAGTACTACTTAACTACACCTGTTTCACGCGGCTAAATTAAAGATGTAGTTATGAATATGAAGTTGTAGTCGAATTTACACTCCACTCGTTAACCTTTACATCACAATTGTTTTTAATCAATACTTTCAAAGCATAGAATAGGACGTGACTCAAGAATGTTGATGTATCTCGGTGAATGTGTTGTATTTTTCAAAAATGACGAATATTTGGTAAAGTTTTCAGACTAACTACTTGTTCAGTTGTATCGTGGTAGCTTTCTTTCACAGCTATATTGGTTCCTCTTAACTCCTTAAGCAATTGCTGTCCCTATACGTCCTAAGTGACCTATCGAGACTTTAGTACTTAACTCTGGCTGACGCCAGACGATATTACTCGTCAAGGGGAAAGTCCTCGGACAGGAAAGAGTTAACCAGATTTTAAAACCTATCTTCTTAACTCCTTACTGTCTGTACTGGTCCTCAGTTTCCTATCGACACTTTAGTATTTAACTCTGGCTTACGCCAGACGATTTTACTCGTCAACAGGAAAGTCCTCGGATAGGAAACAGTCAAGCATCTTGTTTTTATTCCAGAGCAACATCGTTTAAATTAAGACAATAATTATCTACGTTGTTTAATTTAAACGTTTGGCTCCAAATTATTTCTACTGCTGAATCTTTTTTCACTGATTCACTTCTCTTATATGCTACAATTTTTTTCATTGCGTCATCTAGTTTTCCAGCCAGCCAAATCTTCACGGAAACGTAATCATCATTTTAAACTGATGGTAACTCTGAAATACAGCCGAAATACTACCTGACTTATTTTATCTATAACTTATATCTAGTCTCAAGACTATAATTTTCGGCTTATTTTTATCGTTTATGCCTTCTTCTTGTTGGATTAAATCTGAACTTTTAATTGATAAAAACATTCTGTGAAAAATAATTTAAATTTTATTGATTAAATTTGATTGCATTTCCCCTGTAGCTTATAGCCACTTTCAGCGTTATATTGGCACTTGAAAGTTAATCGAACTTTATTTCGAAACCCTACCATCTTTCCTCTCATGTTGATTGTATTTCCCCTGTAGGTCTTGGCCACTTTCAGCGTTATATTGGCACTAATTCCCTTTTCGTGAGAGGTTAACATACAAAATTGAGCACAACTTTGTTCCGTGTTGTCATTTTAGTTCACCGTGATTTTGTACTATATATTTCTCAGCTGAAGTTACCAATTAATTATAAAATCTCTTTTATGGTTGCATTATATTTAAGTCATATAACTATACCAGGTTTACACCTGAATTAAATTTTTACCAGATAACCGGACATAGCTGTCAAAATGATAACGATGTTGCGGCCATGAGAACTTCTCAAATACACCGATTTCGTGTTAATGAAAAAAGATACTTTAGGCTACTATCCATTTACACTCTACCGGAATGGAAATTCTAAAATTGTTGCATTAAATACATCTTCACACATTATTAAAACTCTTATTATTCGCTGACATTCCATAATAATTGAATACTTTTTATAGTATAGAAAGTTAGAAAAATTTTTTCACAAACAACTTGTTCAGTCGTTAAGAGGTTAGAATACCTCGGTGATGCTATTTGGCAAGTTTCCTAACTGTTGACTGAAAGGAGTGTTGTCATACGACACCAACTCGGTTTATCTGATGGAATGTAATGACTATCCACTGTTCCGTTTAATAAATCAGCAACCTAAAAAACGTACCTTGAAATTTTAGACAGCTTAGTAACCTGCCGTTATAGAAAAATAGAATATTGAAGTACATAGCACGCGTGGTAACATGCGTTTTAGAATGATGATTACTTGAAACTATGACATAAGAGCTTGGTTAATCTACATATAGACAATGTTCTTTTAAGAAACGCATATTACTTGACACAATTTTTCAGATAGCATTGCATGTTTATGCTCCTGGACGTGATATTAGTAGCTTGAATTTAATAAGTTCCCATACTTGTTGCTTCTTTGTGCAGGACAACCGAACAAAGATCTCGAAACTTGATTTCATTCTGTTATGCAATTGAAAAAGCTGCTAATGAGCACCTATAAAAGGGGTGGAAAACTATCCACTGCAACAGATCTGGTGAACTTGTTAACAAGTGAAGTGAAGTTGATTAACAAACCGGAGTCATGAAGTCCACTTATTTCATTCTCGCCGTAGCAGTTCTTTTGGTGGTCGCCTCTGCGTTGCCGATTGAGGATGATAAATTTGACGACGAATTAATGAGGTATTTGTGTATCGACTATGATATATAGTATATATAATTAATGTTTATAGTTTTGTGTCGTTTCAAACAATAAAATAGTCCAATTTGAGCTTCTCTTTGACTCAACGAAGTATATAACTAAACCCGCGAAATTAAATCATTTAGTAACTGCGGAATGCTTTGCAATCAAGCAAACAGCTTTCATCAATGTTAAAGTTGAGAGAAAGATCGGAGATCACTCATTTCAAATATTACTCGCTAGTTACTGCAATAGATATTTCTTTGAGTAAAATTCTTCGATTAATTCATCACAATTTTGAGACACACCGAGAAGCAGTTAGAGTAAATTTTCAATTTGAAGCCCACAGGTATTTGAGTTAAAAAATTAGAGTGCTGCAGTATTGAACAGGCAGAATTGAACTGCTTGTAGATAGTCAAAACGTTTGGGAAACTGCCGGAACTTAAGAAAGCTTAAATTGACGATTCGAAACGTCAGTTTAAGCATTCTTTAAGTTCCACCAGTTTCCCAAAACTTTTGACTACCTACAAGGTATTTGAGTTATTTTGAGGTCCCTTTTAAAGTCCTGGAACACTACCTTATTTCGCGGCCCTCGCTCGTACAACGTAACAATTTAATCATTAATACTAAATTCGGTATTGAATTTTAATTATTGTTATTATTATTAAGGCTATTGTTTTTATTATTACGATTGCTAATATTATTATACGATTATTATTATTGTTATTATAATAATCAATTCTACGACCACTATTGTCATATATATAATATATTATTATTGTAATCCTTATTCTTTTGTTATTGTTATTATTGAGCACTTCAAAATATGTTTCTCATTTAAACTAGCCCACATCCACTGAATTGATATTTATCGCCAAAATTTCTTGTAGCGATCAAGTTCAAGATGATGTTGAAGCTGACCCAGGCTACTATCGCAAGAAATACTACAAATATAAATATTACAAGAAACCATATTACTACAGATATAAATACAAGAAACCATATTACTACGGATACAAATACAAGTATTATCCATATTACAAATATTAACCAAGATACCATCACTAAGCTGATGTGCAGTGACATTGGTAAGAGTTTTTATGGAAAATAAAAAAGATAGATATTACAAGAAACCATATTACTACACATATAAATACAAATCGTACAAATATTATCCACGTTACAAATATTAACCAAAATACCACCGAGAAGCTTATGTGCAGTCACATTGGTAAGAGTTTTTATGGAAAATAAATTATTTGTGTAAAATTCAATGTTCAATCACATTTATATCAAGGGACTGTAACTAAAGATACCGCGAAAGAGAGTTCATCTTGGAAGTTTCACTGACTTTTGGTTTTCGATGGTTGTAGCGTATCCAGGCACTAAAGATATCCTCTATTTTGAGCACCTCATATCCCTCAACTTCATTGAAAATTCTTTATCCAGTTCAGCATGTACTGTAACTGAAATATATGCATGAGAAAGAAACGTATACTAGGAATAATCAATCGAAGTTGTTGTCCACCCTTTGCATATTAAAAGACATCTTGCCATATTTTCAAGTAACAAATCGACAAGTCCCAAGCTAGAAGAAAATATTCAACTTCTGTCCATAGAAAACTTTTTTCCCTAGGCATTTTCTTCTTGGGAGGGAGAGGGATGTCTTTGAGAATGTTAGAAAAAATAATGAGAATGCTCGAGGAGGCAGATATGTTGGTCGTTTTATGCTTAACTTCGTCTTTTTTAACTTCATCAGATTATGGTTAGTACAACTAAATTTTTTTACTTCTCTATTTTAGATCCGAAGATCGACAAGGCCTTCAAGAACGAGCTGTTTCGATTTTATGTTAAGACTTGAACGAGTAAAGCTGTGTAGATGAAAGAAAATGACGAATAAAGCTTTAAAAAAGAAACCGTTAGACATTGTTTCCTTATTTGACATTCAATTAATATAGAAAATGTATCAACAGGCATTACCGGACTGTGCTTCTCTATTTCTCTCAAATTTTTCGTGCTATATTTTATTTTAACATCCAACGATCAGACCAATACACTAATTCGACTGTGTCGGGCTTTGTTTTATAAAACAATTTTGATACATTACTAACTGCATGAGATTCACTGCGCTTCCATTAACTGGAGTAAGATGTCTATTATCGATTAATTCAGAAAAGAATTCCTCAGGATATGCCGAGTAGCCCCTGCATGACCTCTTTGAGGGTCTTGGTCGGAGATTGCGAACATCAAGAAAACCAAAGCCCAAAACTGAAGCCGAGGCCGAACGTCGCCATATATGGTTGTACAACTTCAAGCCACAAACAGTGTTAGACCAAATACAAATTCTATGTAATATCTAACTAATAAGAATACGTAGTATGAGGTCATGCCATATTTTCTGGTTGATTCAACTGTGGGCAAACATTTGCATTCTCCTTAACATTATTTACGGCCTGACGTTGTACAACAATGCTGGAATGTTTGGCCTCAGCTTAGCACAGCTGATGTAAATTTAACTTTTATGCATAATTGCAACGGTAAATAAACGAAAAAATATTAACAATAAGTTCAGACAGGTAAAACGAAAAAGAATATTAAGAGTTGCAGGCGCCCGTGGAATTGGTGGGAATTCGAACCTGGATTCGAACCCGGTATGTTTGAAATAAAAAAAAAAAATACGCTTCCAAAAAAACCCCAAACAAGCCAGCAAAAATCATATAAAGGGAAACAATCTTCGTTTTCGCTAAAGTCTAAATTAGTTGTTTAAGTGTACAAGAAAGAATCAGAGAAATAAGTTTATGTACAGACATG
>JBAHVQ010223145.1:0-31166 GCA_036872915.1 Nanipora kamurai
CCTGCCTGCCTGCCTGCCTGCCTGTCTGTCTGTCTGTCTGTCTGTCTGTCTGTCTGTCTATCTATCTATCTATCTATATTTCCGTTACGGTTTTGATTTTCCTTTGTGTTTTCTTCATGAATTATTAAGGATGTTTTAGAAGTGTATTTAAATGCCTAGATAGGTTATGGTCAAAAATCATTTACATTTTCTTTACTTTCTGAAGGTTTATTTCTTTAATAGTAATCCTTCTCGTTTAGGTCATTGTTATGCCTTCCAGGAAAAAGAAACACCAAAGGCGATGGCGTTATAGATCTAAACGAGTATATCCGGCTGAAGAAGCTGGTGTACATTTCGTCAGTGTTCGCCCTAGAAAGGTATAGTATCCGTGAAGCAGCCGAGATTTCTAAAAGACGGGGGTGTGCAACAGTGAAATGAGATTTTAGTGGCGACATAGTCAATTGAGATAAGGTCTGGAAACTCGACAAATTTCAAAGCGCTTATCATGAGCTTCGATTTTATGTTGGTACAATCCTCACCGTGCACAAATCTTTTGTTTTACGCTTATTAAGATCTAAACGATGTGGTCGAGTGATTGAGCTCGAATGCTGTCATTGGATGATTGATTCTCTTATTCCAATAATACGTTGTCCTCACCGTGCACAATTTGCATAAAGGCGAACAAAAGATAGAACGAAGACTTTTGCCGAGTTTCCAGACCATATATGGATTGACAATGGTGGCGACGAAGCAAATCCATTATGAAAGTCTACCCCCAACCGATAAGAACCTGGATGCGAGGTTGGTCTACCTCTATATGCACCCCTATAAAGTAGATTTATATAGAAAAGCAAAATAAGTACATCATTGCATGTTGTCACTATCTGTTAGCACTCTATTTTTCTTCCAGAATTACCTTATTACATTACTTTAACTGTCATATGTACTGCTTTTGAGTACGTAGATGGCGAACATTTGTAGTAGGTTTATACAGCATTCATTTATGACAGTTTCTGTCAATTCCTGATCCGAAAAAGCACAAGAAAATTCTATGTAATTTTAGTCAACCTGCAAATTATTCGTGCTACAAATTCGGGACTCCAAAGCGGCGTGTGTTTGTTGAACCTTTTTTATAAGTTAGGCACAACTGTCTTTATAATGAATAAAACTCTCTGCTTCACTCTTATAGCAAAGAGTGTATGCTTTCGAAGATCCTTGTGCGAACAAACCAGGGTTCACCACAAGGTACGCCCAGCCTGGTCTAAATACGAACAGTTTTGATCCGCCGACGCAAGCACCCATGGTCCCTCAGGAATATGAACCTTTCTGGGAGGATGAAGAAGATTCCGACAACGATGGAGACGACGGTAAACCGGATTCTTTTTCTGTTTCTATTTTTGATCTCCTTAGCCTACGTTACTGTGATGGAATTGTTTTCATCTTTCGTGCATTTCACTTGTTTAAAGTTTGATAGTTTAACGTTTCCTAAATTAGAGGGGGTGTTGGTGGCATAGTGGTAGTGCACTTGTCTGTCATCTCTGTGACTGGGGTTTGATTCCGGCACAGTGCGGTTTTCTGATTAAAGTTATCTTGGTCGCATGTGAGAAGAGTGTTGTCCAGTTTGACTCTACCAAATATCACAGGTTTTCTCCGGGTACTCCGGTTTCCTCCTGTAGTATCATTGGACCCATGAGGGATGGTCCTTACTGAACCTCTAGGGAGAACAGCGTAGTTTAGCTGATAGGGTTATCCAGTATAAATAAAGGAACTTTACTTTACCACAAATCACAAATGTACGCAAGGAAAAACGTTAATCAAAACACGCTTGAATGCAAGTTGCGGTTACAGATCTCATGCATTATTAGTTTAATATGTTCAAAATAATGTTGGATCTTTCATTCTTACAAAACATTGTCAAAGACTGTTGTTATTACCCAGTCTAACTGCTCTAAATGAAACTCTATCCCTGCCACTAAATCAAACCCTTTCTAATGCTAACCCTGAATATTCCTAACCTGTCCTAATCAAACTCTAAATCTTACCCAAATGTTAACCCAAGCACTTTGCCCAATCCAAACCCCAACCCTGGTTACGAGAAACTAGTTGTTGTACGTACCGGCATTCGAATATACTTGAACTTTAAGACCTGAAAAAAGTGGATATGTTTATTTATTTAACTAACTATCTATCTATCTACCTACCTACCTACCTGCCTACTTACCTACCTACCTACTTACCTACCTACCTACTTACCTACCTACCTACTTACCTACCTATCTATCTATCTATCTACCTACCTACCTACCTACCTACCTACCTACCTACCTACCTACCTACCTACCTATCTACCTACCTACCTACCTACCTACCTACCTACCTACCTACCTACCTACCTACCTACCTACCTACCTACCTACCTACTTACCTACCTACCTACCTACCTACCTACCTACCTACCTACCTACCTACCTACCTACCGACCTACCTACTTACCTATCTACCTACCTATCTACCTACCTACCTACCTACCTACCTACCTATCTACCTGCCTACCTACCTACCCACGTACCTACCTATCTACCTACATACCTACCTACCTACCTATCTATCTACCTACCTACCTACAATCCCACCTATCTATCTGGCTATCTGTCTGTCTGGCTATCTAAACAATGATAAATTAGAGTGCTGGGTCAGCAGTACAGAACGACTTGAAGATAGTCAAAAGGTTTGGGAAACTGCCGGAACTTAAGAATGCTTAAACTGACGTTTCGAGCGAAGGCTCTTCGTCGGAGTGAAACGTCAGTTTAAGCATTCTTAAGTTCCGGCAGTTTCCCAAACCTTTTGACTATCCACATGTCTGTCTGTCTGTCTGTCTATCCATCCATCCATCCGTCCGTCCATCTGTCTATCTATCTATTTTAATTTTATTTATAAATTTTTCCAGATAAACTGCCGAGTTTAATAATGTAAATACATATATTGACATTAACCTAATCTTAGTTAAAACATGTGTAAACTGATGATTCAGCAGAGACGTGTTAGCGGTATTATGAGCCGTTTGATTTCCAAGTGTATATATCTTTCAATTTTTCAACTTCAAAATAAGAATTAAAGGTCTAAACTAGATAAGTATTAACAATTGATTTAAAACAGGTGAATGACGAAGAACTTTTAAAGAGCACATGACTAGTTTAGATAAATCATGTTGATCTTATTTGAAAGAACTCTTAAAATGAAGGGGAATGTCAATTTACTGTTCTTCCATATTTCACCTAGTTCTTGAAATATTTAGATCGATGTGATATTCGAATTAGATAACTTATGACGCCATATTGTTTACAGAGTACTTTACAATCGTTTATATCTTTAATAGATATTGAACGAAGTCGTTCGCAACTTGTCTTTAATGTTAAATTCTATGACCTGTATCAATATGCAAACGGTTTCAAGTGATTTCGTTCAATAACTTAAGATAGAAACGATTTTATAGTATCGTGTAAACAATATGACGTCATAAGTTTGTCTAATTTGAATATCACATAAATCTTTTAAGAGGTCTTTCAAATAAGATAAACATAATTTACGAGTCATGAGTCCCTGTAACTTTAGAAGGAAGCCAGTTCCAGAGATTAACAATATTCTGATGAAATTTATTGTTCTGGTCAGACGAGGTTGCAGGAACAAATGAGTAGAGGATGGACTAACAGACATACTACTAGTATTCCTTCTAAGAACAACCAGAGGACGTTCGTTGGTTCGTTCCCACTGAGCAGACTTTCTGTTCAGTGTTTAAGTAGTATTCCTACTATTACCACCTGTTCGTTCTATATTCCTTATTGCTAACATCGATTCTTTCAGCTAAGTAGTCTCCAATTTTTTTTTACTCGTTTTAGAAGATTACCTCAATTCTTTTGTTCCGCTGTATGAAAACTCTTTCCAGGAAACCGTACCAACACCGCGTTATGTTACTACATCCGGTCAGACAGTACTGACTCACAACTTGCCTTTAAGAATGCAAGAAACGTCACTTACAACTGTCCCAATCACGTCTCCACCTTCACCATCAGACCATCCAATCACGAGCCGTGCTGAGAAGATGTATTTTGATCAACGACACCCACGACCTTCCACCATGTATCCCCCTCTAGGAAGAACTAAGCGATTGCCAGTACAAAATCAGGGATTTTCAGCTGAACCATTGATGAGTACAGGGCAGCCTGCGCACCTCCCTATTCAGCAGGTTCCCTTTGACGGGACGACGCACCCAAGAAAAGTTGAAGATTCACTGATGACATCTGATACACCCATTCAGAAAAATTTAACAGTTCAGGGAAATGACATAGGAACATTCTCAGTAGGTTCAGGACCAAGAACAACTGAAGCAGAAATGAGGAACTATAATATTTCTGAGAATGAAGCAAAAATTTTGGTAGCTCGTGTATTAGAACGAGCCGCTCAGAAAAATATTCATCGGTAACAAAGAGAAAATGAGTATATAATGATGATGTACATTAAATCGTTTGAACTATCTTAGCGTTATTTCCGAAACTTAGTTCCGCTGGAACTCCTTTTATTTAAATACAGTTTATTTCTTAAAATGCCTATCTCACCTGTGGGAATTTTACATATTCGTATTCTCTGGGTTGTTCTGAGCAAAATTGCGACATATCTTGTGCTTCGAAAATTTCATCTTCATGGAGTTTTTTGCTGCCACAAAATTCTCTGATGGAAACACTGTTTCTTTCAGTGAGGGAGTTCCTCTATAGACGTCACAAGTACCCACTCGTTACCAGTTCTTTTTTCTTCCGGGTATGACTTGAAAAACCCTCAACTTTGACAGCGAAGAACTCTATGAAGATGAAATTTTCGAACGACAAGATGTATTGCAATTTTGCTCAGAACAACCCAGAGAATACGAATATGTAAAATTCCCACAAGTGAGATAGGCACTTTAAGGCAAATCTCGTGCAGTAGTGAGTATAGGAGGTGTGCACCCAATGTACAGAGATTCAAGGAAGAGAGATATTTTCACCATGTTGGTTGAAATAATTGCAAACAAGGGAAATCTTTCGTTAAGTTCATCCAACATGGTTGCAGCGACGTACCATGCACACCAACAATACGACTAGTTGATCCCAGCTAACTGGTAAAAAATTACCAACGATAAACGGTAATATTCAGTCAACTAGTTTTCCATATCTGCATGCATCCTCTGTACACACGGATGTATGTACATACACATGTGCGTTTTTGCTTCAGTGGCGCAACGCGGGGATTGTTCATCCAAATAGGTCACATTCGTTGTCCTAAATATTACATATTATTGCAAGAAAATCGGGATTTTTTCAATATTTTAACTGGAAAATGCATTTTGGAGCAGATTTTAGGTTCTAAACTTGAAAGTTTTTCCCGGAGATCGCTATGCGACCTCCCGATCGGTGGAGCAAAATTTCTTTCAATTTTTTCTTTCCTTACTGTGTCGCGCCTTTTATATGTGGATACGTATAGATTTGTGTATGCATGTTTGTATGTATATGTTTCCATTCAAATTTATCTTTTATTATATTCAAACATGTTAACTGCTGAGACATAGAATGCCAGTTTTCCGATGTATCATACTTTAAGACCTGACTACTATTTGTGGGTTCACAAATGAGCTTGGACCCCAATATATCAGTATATAAGTGAGATTGTTTAAATTTCTACGAGTGTCTGTAAAGGAAACAATTTATCAAGACACAAATAACCCTTTCCAGGGAGGAGTTTTTCTCTTGACCAGTAAAGTCATTGCGTTAGGGATGGACCAAAAGGGGTGGGCCTTTTTTTACATCAGTTTTTCTGCATGGTATTATTCCAGACATAATGCTTTGTAGTATTTTTTTGCTGGTTAGTAAATTACTCTTGCAGTTGTTGCTGCGTATGCAATTTTTTTCATTAGCGTTCTTACTGCATGCCTTTTTTTAGGCATTTTCATGTTGTTATGGATTACTTTTTCAGTTTTCCCCTTTAACCCCATCACTTAAATGGCCCTTCCCTTAAAAGATTTACCGGATCACCGTAATTTCAATAAACTGGTTCTTTGGCCCTTACGGTCTGCTGTTGGGTATCGTATGGTCAGTTCTTGGCCCGCGAAGTGTAGGCATGCCGGCCTGTGAAGGTCCACTTTGAGGCCATTAGCACCAATGATCAAATTCATCAATAATTAGTGAGGGTAGCAAGTAATCAAATCGTATTATTGAAGGCACATGTATCCCTTTGTAAATCCCAATTCACCATTCCGAGATCGGGCTGAAGACCTGGTACTAATTAGGTTTGCAATGCATCGTGGGACTGTTTTTGGGGACACTAGCAAGACTCGTCCCTAAAAATGTAAGGTAATATTATTTTAAAAACTTGCATGCTTATCCTAAGATGCTAATTGCCCAAATTAACTCTAGATATATGAAAAAATGCAAAGTTACAATGGCGTGAAAAGATTTGAAAGCCTCAAAGTAAGCCATACTTTATTCGAAACAAACCAAAAACATGCCGAAGGCAACAAATATCGATCGTAAACGACAATGTACTTTGATAAAAGACAGAACAACGGTAGCTCTGAGCAGTGCTAATATTTTATTCACAAATCTACGTTTCGACTAATCAATTCGACCATTAGGAAATTAAAAAAAAATTTTAATTCTTCACTTCCACCGACATTTTAATTCCTTGTAAGTTCCTACGTTAAAATAGTTCAACATCGAGCTAAACCTGGAAACTTGTTCAATTCAGACAAACGCAGCACCCAACAAACTATCTTGAAACTTTTTCGTGGTTTCAAGTTCCTTCAGACAACCACCTAGTGAGCTACTGAGCTGGTTTAGAGTATATTTACTATAGCAAGAGCCAATCGTTTCATTCGTGAACAACCATTGATTTAACGTCTACTTTTTTTACTTTGATGATTCAACTCAAATGCGACTCGGCATTCTTAATACACAGTTAATATGCGGTTTTCAAGCAATAAGAGCACCTATCTTCTGGGATTCTCACGTTTTTCACGTAATCTTCTAAGGGTCATTCTATAACATATTATGGAATAATGTTTCAGTACCAGGTTGTACCATGTAGTGCTATGGAAGAGCGATGGAAGACAGAAGTGGTTATCAAGCGTACATATGTAAATCATGACTGACGTAGCTGACAGAAATAATCACGTCCTGATTTTGAAATTAGCACACTTATAAAATGACAGAATAGACTTGACTTTTGTTAAATTTTTCTTATACAGTTTTTATTAGTTATTCGATCCGTTAATCCGCCAATCTAGGCATAATTCGAAGATTAAGCGTCCGTTGAATGAACAGGATATCCTATTTACGTAGATATCCAGGAAGTTAAATATTCAAACGTGTCGTCGATCCCCATTGAAGAATGCAGCTATGAACTTCCATTACTCGCATAAGTGCGAATGTTTTTTATTGTTGGCCGCTTGAGATCTTGCCTCCCGTGTGATTAACTTCTCTCTACATATACTTGTCTTAATCGATTTTATACCATCTAACCTCGAACGATTTTGTCCTTCAGAGAAAGACCACCAGGAAACAGTTGATCTCAATTCAACTAACTTCTGTGTGGTCATTTACAAAAGAGAAGATCAGTATTGGGAAAACGTTGTCTGCCACGTTTATGAATTGATGATTAAGAGGGCAACATTATCCACTACTGGACGACTTTGCTGAGTAAAAATGTTTATTTTTTTCAGTATAAAGACTTACATGGATGCATTAAACTTTTTAGCGAAATCGTTAGCCTTTGAGGCTCGTACTCTTCCAATAAGCATTGTTTGTTAGCCAATTAGAAAGCGTTAATTTGCTAGGATTCCGGGCAGGATAAATAAGATGGATTAAGGTTTCAGTACCAGGTAGTACCACGTAGACTTGTAGTGCACATATTGTGTGAAGAATGATTGCAGAATCGAGAATAAAGTGAACACGTCATTACCAATGTAAGTAAAAGTTTTGCCAAGCGTTCAGTTAATCATCATTTATGTAGCTTAATAATAGAGATAGCCATGTTTCAATTTTGAAATCAGCACAGAAAAAATGGGTAAAAAAATTACAAAAAACTTAATTCATCAACTTGATTTAATGGTAAGTGAAGCATTGGTCGAAATAAGAGGACTACCCATCCAAATAAATGTTTAGAAAATTACGTGTTAAAATATCGTGTCGTAGATCTCCATCGAAGAATTCATAAATAAACTTATCTTACTCATGAAAATGTGGACTGTTATCATTGTTGGTCACTTGAGATCTTGCCTCGGGTAGCGATTAACTCCTTTCTCACTCCTCACATTGGCCTTGAAATCATTTCATGCTGGCTTGCATGCCCCAAACTATTTTACTTTCCAAATGGGGACTTACTAGGAAATATTTGATCTCAATTCAACTAGTTTCTGCCCGGTCATTTACCAAACAGAAAGTCCGCCATAAGAAAACGTTGCCGACTTCTTGACTGCACCGAAGGCCAAGATCCTGATGTCATGACAGAGGGCAACGTTACCCGCCCCCATATATGCTGGCCATTTTCTGTGGTAAATAATTTGCTTATTTTTCCCCTTACAAAGACTTATTTGGCTGTATTAAACTTTTTCCTGCTGCATTTAGCCTGTGAGCCTCGTGGTGTACTGATAAACATGGCTTGTTAGTGAATTAGAAAACGTGTTTTGCTTGGATTCCGAAATTTTCCGAACCTAATATGAACTGTACGAGGAATGATTTCAAGATAAAGAATAAATTCCACTCACTTCATATTGGTCCTAAGTGATTTTATATTAACACCAAACTATTTTGTTCTCCAATGGGAGACCACTTGGAAACAATTGATCTCAGTTCAACTAATTTCTGTCTGGTCATTTACTAAACAGAAGGTCCGAACTGGGATGACGTTCCTCTACGTCTTGATGTAGTCACGAAAACCAATGTTATGCTATTACTGGCCGACTTTGTTGGAAATAATTTGTTTATTTTTCCCCATACGACATATTTGGCTATGTTTCGGCTTTTTTGATGGGGATGTACTTAGCCTGTGAGGATCGAACTCGCCTGATAATCACCACTCGTTAACCAATCATAAAGCATGACTTTCTAGCATAGCGGAAGAAAAAACTAATGTGGTCTAAGGTTTCAGAGCCAGGTAGTACCATGCAGATGCATGGTTCACATGTCAACTGTATGAAGAATGATTGCAGAATAGAGAGTAAAAAAGCATAAATACCGTTACCAAAGTAAGTATACATGTAAAAGGTTTTTTAGGTGTCCAGTTAAATGAACAGGAGTTTAAGAAAATACGACGCGGCTGTCAAGAACGACGCGGCCTTATAATAGAATTTCTCTTCCAAAGCACAAGAAATGAATAATTTGCGTTCCCTTGAGTATTTCTCGTGTCGTCCCGGCTCCTGAAAAGACATGACGAAGTTCATTCTCGTGTTTTCGCGACGACGCCGGGACTTATGACTGCGAGAACGTTGGGCTTTATTTAATGAAAAACGTTAATCAACCAACTGAAATTTCTTCGAAGAGTTTAGCACAAAAAAAAAATTACGTCCTAAGTTTAGCTTGCGTAGTTTGCTGCATGGCCGTAAAAATTAAAATACTCCGCTGTTGGGCGTCAGCGTCGCAGCTTTCTTAAATTACCTGTTATTAATGTAACTTGGTAATTGAGATAGTCAAGTCTCAGTCTCCAAATCAACACCCTTAAAAATGAAAAAAAAACAAAAAAAACTTATATTTACAAAATCATGAGCTTAGATGTTTTTCCATCGATCCTCTTTAGAGACTTCAGGAATAAATTTATAATATAAGTCATGCTTGATGCAAACTGTTATCATTGTTGTCCAAAAGGTCTTGCCTGAGGTAGTGAATAACTCTTTTTAGCAGAGCTTAGTTACATTAATATTAAGTTATTTTATGTCAGCTAACACCAGACTAGTTTGCTCTCCAAAGCGAGACCACTAGGAAACAATTGGTCTTAGTTCAACAAACTTCTGTCCGGTCATTTACTAAACAGAAGGTCCGAGCTGGGATGACGTTCCTCTACGTGTTGATGTAATCACGAAAACCAATGTTACGGTATTACTGGCCGACTTTGTTGGAAACAATTTGTCTATTTTTCCCCATAAGACATATTTGTGTTTCGACTGCATGAAACCAGACCGAAGAACAAGGTCCTTGTTGCCATGAGGGAGAGCAATGTTATTTTATTATTGAGTGACTTTGTTTGGCAAATAACTTGTTTATTATTCCTTTTACAAAGAGGTGCTTGGCGAATTAAAGTATTTTTCGCGTGTATTTAGATTGTGAGGCTCTATGGCGTTCGAATAAACATACGCCGCTTGTAAGCGAATCAGAAAGAGTTATTCACTGAGACTCTGGTTAGGAAAATGACTTGGAGTAAGATTTTCCGTGCCAGATGGTTCGAGATCCTTGGACTAAGGATAATCGTTGATAAGCTGTCCTTTGACATATTTTATAGTTATGATTCCTTGTTTACAAAGATTTACTGTGCTAGTTTGTTAGTACCGTACGTGTGTTTTAGCAACCAAGAACTTACTTAATCTGTTGGTAATATATGTATTTACATTTGTAATCCTTAGGGAATGCTTATATCGCTCGTGCAAATCTGGTTTAACTTAAAGTAATAACATAAAAAACAATAAATTGACCGAACTTTCTTGGGACTACTTACCTTTAGACCTGCATTTGGATGGTTTAAAAAGATATTGCCATATAATATAGTTTAGTGACGTGTTGTATCAAACTCGTGTTGATATCTTACGACGTAAATCTTTGATTTCTGTCACGGCAAGGAACAGTGATGTGAAAAAAACCCTAACAAAATGAAAAAAAAATAAAAGAATGAAATGCAAAGTCAACTGATAAAAGTAAAAAGTAAGAAATAAATTTTATCACTTTAACCCATCAATGCAAGTTAATCTTTCTGCAGTTAGGAAACTAACGACACACAACTTAACAAACAATAAAGGGGAATTTTGGATTCAATCTTAACCCTGAATCAACCTGATTCCTACGACCTCATCAATAATCTACATAATTAGGTCTTTATTCAGGCAGCATTTCCACGAACTAGGTCTGACGTTGATCATCGCACTACCAAACCAAACATGCCCAATACCTTGGTGGGCCTTAAATTTTCAATATAGACGACTGGTGGACGTTCGTCAAACTTGTGAGATTTACCAAGCTCCCACATGAGCTAAGTTCGTGTACAACCTTAAGTAATTTGCAATATAGTTATGAAACTTTTCAAACGATAAATTCACATTTAATTCACATTTCATTTTCAATATAGTTATGAAACTTTTGAAACGATAAATTCACATTTTAGTTAAATGTAAATTTATCGTTTTATATTACCCTGAGGATGATTCTGAAATAGAATTATGAAACTTTTATCGGGCAAGATAAAACGAAAGCTGCCAAAATAAAATAGCAGTCTATAAAGTGACAGAAATAGTAGTTTCGTACAGAAAATGCAACGAGTTTCTCAATGGAAAAACATATACATACATGAACTACCAACTAAACAAAAATCATACCAAAAAACCCACAGTTGTTTAGATTCTTAAAGATAGCTTTGACTTATATAGCTAAGTACGCGCTTAAAATGAAAAGGTCTGGCAGAAAAACAATCCGCGTTTGCCATTAAAACTCTGTCGATCAGCAAAGAGGAGCTCAAAAGTACAAATGATGAGGACAGCGAATTTGTTTTATCTTCTTATTCAAGAATATAAGGCATGTGTATTTGGGAAGCTTCTGTATAAAAGTCCATTAATAACTTACAGTGAATACGTATCTCAAGTTGTTTTGTCTGAGGCTTGGTTTGTCGATACAGTTAACCAACATGGGGAACGTTGCAACCTCTGGTATATTATAAAACTATAGACTTCACTTGATGAACCATATATATTCGTTAAAGGGCACTTGAAACATAACTCTAGTTATTTTAAGAGTAACTGATTTACATTAGTTTTAACATTTTTTTCCAGTTTAAATTACCATTGTTAGGTATGTTTTGTTGTATGTTCTGGTGGGACTTAAATGGGATTTGCATCCTGTCATCACTACCGACGTATTTACTCAGAACGTTAGTCCCATTGAGGATTCTGTTGTATGGACAACGTGTCATACTACCACGTAACAACGGCCAGATGTTTTGCCTTTATAAAGTTGCGAAATGGTGTAATCGAGTCTGTGATGTCTAATGTTTCATTTGGGCAAATTAAGTTAGAAAACATGTTACATAGCAAACATTATATAATTCAATTAGCTTTCGACATATTTTGGCAACACAAATTGCAAGCACCAATCAAAACGCAGCACACTACTGACATTCAGAGCGTATTATGGCATATGGTTTCAGTACCAGACGGTAACACGTACAACTATGCATACAAACATCAGCTCATAAAAGATGATAAACATAGCGGTATACGGACACATATTATTGACGGGTGGTTTCAATCAAAGGAGGAATGAAAAATTGCAGCTCAAATGTAAGTAAGAGATTTGAGTGTTTTGTTAAGAACTGATGAGAAATAGTATAATGAATCTGTCTAAATGAGCCCAGTTTACCTGTATATGCGCAGTTTTACCACAACAAAAAAGCAAAAATAAAGCTAAACAAAACAACGAGACACAAACGATTAAATACGTCGCAAGGTATATGAAATATAAAAAGAGCAAATTGTAAAATACGAAGTGACAACGCGTAGTAAGCAAATGTTGACTCTAGGTGAAGTTTTGAGACATTTTTTAGCGGTGTCAAGTTTTGAGTAAGTAGTCCGTTAAGCCTTGGTCAAACGGTATGTGATAGTCAATGATAATTGAAACTCTCGCTTCCGTTTGGCCACACACTATCATGGATTATATCATCCACTATCATGGGCTATCACAGAATATCATTCACTTTGAGAATGTTTAAATTTTTCATGATAGTTGACAATAGTTGATGATAGTTTGGGATGAAAATAAATTCTTAAACTATGATCGCCTACCATGTGCGTTTTGATCAGAACTTAAGTCTATCAGTTATTGGAAAACAATTGTGATGTACATTCACATTTAATTACATTCAACAACAGAACGATAAAGTCGACTTGTCCATGAGTGGATAGACAAGGGCGTAGCACAACTTGACTATCTGGTTATGGATAACGTTAATTTTAACAAATTATTTTTCAAAGAAATTAAGATACATGCATTCTTCATTTTGATTTGTTGCTTGTATTCCTCGGGTCACGCACTAGGTCACGTGAACTGATTTGGTTTGTTTTCGTTTGTTATTCAGCAACATAAAAAGCCCGGAGACAGTGAGCAAGTGATCACGCTCTATTTATCGGAGCATTCATTTACGGAGCAATTGTATTGGAAAGAGCTTTTGTCCTCTCACTTATTACGTGCAACTGCTGTTTTCAAGTCTAGGTCTTCCATGTTTGAAAAGTGGAACATGCCAGAAGGTAATATCAGCACGCCAATTCGTGACATTGAATGTTGGTGACATCTAATTGCAATTAAACATGTATTGCTGACATTAATTTCAAAAGCCAAGACATCAAAGCTTTCTTGTAAAACGTGTTGAACTTTTTCTGAATTCGGCCCAGTGCCAACGAAACAATGGATACAAGTCGAGACAAGAGTGGACAAAGTAGAGTGAAGGTCTTAAAATGTCTACCCTGGCCTCGATATTTCGTGAACATGGTCTGTTTTGTCAGCGTGCCTAGTTTTGCGCTGGCATCCCCCTCGTGATATAACTCAGTATATTTGCCTCATTCATATCGAGGTATAAGTTAGTTATACACCTCTACCTCAGGTAACAACTTCTTTACAAATAAAAAATCTAAACAAGTTGTCAAGCTATGCGTATGTTAATACAGTTTCTTACAAGAGTGAAATGTGTGGATTACATTTGATCGTGATTATAGCTTGATAAAACATTTTGTGACACAACTGACTTGGTGCCAGATCAACGCTTAAGAACAGGCTATTGAATTTGATATGAGGGAGTGTATAGTTTGCACATTATTTAGCACGAAGATATTGATAAATACAGCTCAGCCTTCGAAATGTTCTACGTACACAGCTAAAACCGCACTCGTAATTTATGCATTTCCACAAACCAGATATTTTAAAGAGAAGTCAATTAAATAAATAGGTTATATAAAATAAATAGTTTATATAAAATAAATGAAATTAACGTATTTATTCCCAAAATGTCTTTTTCATCGACAAGTCGTTCAATTTTGCCTTTCAGTCTCATCATAAACGTATTCAGTGCAAGAAATGTTTCAATATACAACGTTTTAATTTGTTTGAATGGTTTATCAATCAGTTTCAGTTCGCTGTCTTGGGTTTTTCTTATCAAATTTTGCGAATTTAAGATATTCCCCTCGTATAGTATATACCATTCCGGATTTCACGCACTGGCATTTAGATGCAATATTGCAATGCGTTCCCGCCACTGTAACTGTAAGCCTAGACTAAACAAGGATCCAAGCCGTTGCAAACTTGCCTGCGTGGCTTAAGGTTAACACTGTACTTGTATTTCCTACATTTTAGTCTCTGATAGTCGATCAAACAAATGGAAGGGAAAACAAATTAAATTTTATCATTAACATACACTGCAACAGTCAACTCACAAAAATGAGTTGACTTGCGGGAAATTCAAACTCGCATCATCAGGTTTTAGTCCTGAAATTTTCCTTTGATGTTACTCTGAGAATGTATCTGAAATAGAATCGAAACCCTCCACAACCTCAAGGAAAAACCTCTCAAATCGGCTACCAATCGATGCATGCTGATACAAGTCGAAACTAAATGAAATTCGCGTTTTTGCCGAGGAAAATGTCGTTATAGCTGACACTGGTCGTGATAAAGGTTGGCATCGTGTTGTTGGATTTATAGCCAGAAATAAAAGCTGATTGTTGAGAATTTTATGTGAAAAATATCACCCTGTCGCACAATGAAAATTTTAGGAGTTCACTGTAAGGTAGCCTTGCAATCACTTGTGGAATGTTCATTGTTAGGATCAAATCGAATTACTTAATTAAAATTAAAGAGTATTAACACCACGAAGACTGAAAACACATTCACGTTTGATTACAGACGGCGAAATCCGATCTTAATTTAATGAAGCCAATCGATTTACACAAGACATTGACTTCCAATTCAACAATAGGTTGTGTGAAGGCATGTTTGTAATATGAGGAAATTGCGATAAATTTTCTGATAAGCATCTTTCCTGGCATCAGGAATTAACATTAAGAACGAGCTGAATAAACCTGTAGGTTCAGGCACGCTCTTTAGAATTAAGTAACTAACTTGAAAGCCATAACCATGCAATCTTCATTTAAAGCGTGTGATAATCGAGACGCTTATTCAACTAATTGTGTTCCATTCATAGGCCGCATCTATCACTTTTTTCATTCTTTCCATTTTGCTTTATTGATTTTGCCCCATTTACAAAACAGTTTCACTTTTCAACTGCCCGACTAATCTCACATACCTCATACTCAGGTTTAAAAAAATGACCGATTCGTTGCGATAGATATTTTTGGTAACAGGATATATCCATTCTTGTGAATAGATAACTGTACCTTATTAGACAGTTTAACGTACATGCATTGTGGCTGATCTTGTGCGTGTCACGCCATATTTTAGAAGCCCGTAGGACGGATCAAAACACAAATAACTAGTGAACTATCCAGCCAAATTGCGCACAAAACTTTCTAAACATTTATTTATCATCTAAGAACATCAAAGACAACACCCTTTTATTGAAATATCTAAAATAATGTTGAACTTCCTTATGCTGAGCAAAATGCTGAATTGCGCAACATCTACTATCAATCGTATTCAATGGATCAGAAGAAAAATAACAAACAGATTTTCTTAAGAATACAAATAAGCGGCTGCGAAATATCCGGTAGAGTTGCTTAGCAAACTTTGGACAATAAACTTACTTAACCTAGCAAATGTCTGAGTTTACCAAAGTCTCAAACAACTATGAAGGGATATAAAATATAATAATAGAAAAGGCCTTCTATTCAAGTAAGTAAGGATTTACTCTTGTTCTTTTTAAATTATCTAACTAATGTTAATTAGTCCTGCCAGGTCTGTTCTCGATGTTTTGGTGGATCATGCATTTTAAGATCATATTCACGAGTTTCACCCGTTTCAAACATTGAATCATTTTGTACATTAGTCGAGCTCATGACTATTCAGTGTAGTCTATTCTTCAAGGTGACTTGCACTGACTTACGAATACGTGAAGCTCAAGATTTTAAACAGGTCTTAAACAACATACAGTATATGCTTGGCGTTATCTTTTGCAAAAACCCAACATTTCCAGGAAGCACTACAACAGCTTAGATGTAAATGGCTGTCTCATAGATAGTGCTAGATGTAGCTCATCCATCTATGCATACAGAAGTATCCCAACCAAAATTTTTTCTATCCTTACCAAGCTTCGATATCTCATTCAATTCACATTCATTCGACTAATGCCGACGAAAGATTATAGGAGTGCTTAATCCTGGTTCAACTTGGCTTCCATGTAACTATAAATCCAAGTTCCTTGTTTGTCTTTAATCTTGGCGTCCACTTTTCATGTTTTTCAGAGATGTGGTGTGGGCAGGGGGACGAGGTAGCATTTCCCCCTCGACGTTGTGTTTTCATAAGGTCCTTAAAACACTGCAAGACGTGTAGTGGACATAACGAGGACGAAGTTTGGATTATCTTTGGGGCTAGAAATTATTCATTCCCCTTGTTTCACATAAAAAAGCTCTATTGTATGGAGGACGCCGACCTTGGCGATCCCTCAAATATGTGACCTAAGTTTACGGTGTCATCTTCTGGCATTTTGACCTGCTTCCTGTCCGAATTTCGACTCCAAACTAAGGTATTTTAGAATCCACTTAAACAGTTGAGTCGGAAAAGTGGTTTTTGGTGCGCGTAAAATGTCACGGCTTTTTACTGCGCAACAACCTGTCACACGAAGTTCGGCAAAGTTTTTTTCAATTTTCTCGGACTTTAATGAGTTAATGTAATTGATTGCCTTTAACAAAAAAACTATCTTAAGCTCTTCCAAAAGATGGACGAAGTGACTAATGTCAATACACTGAAACACAGGCTGTGAAGACATTTCTAGATCAGGAATTCAAAACTTGTTGAAGGCAATTTCTGAATGTATAAGTAATGTAATAAGTAATGTAATAAGTAAGTAATGTAATATAATAAGGAATGTATAATTTCTGATTTATTTCAAAATGATGCTCTAAAAAGCGTACTTCGAAGTTTTGTTTGCAAGTCAGCTAGCGAGAATATTTCGCATTTAAAACTGGATGAAATTGGGGTTTTTATTTGCGTGGATTTAGCTTAGTGTTGATATTTTTGTTCTTCTGACATTACTAGACTTACTGATAATATTACCAAAAGATCTTGACAGAATTTATATCTTGTTTAATACGTCAAAATGAATACGCTACTCACGTAAGACAATGCTGACGTGAATATTTTGAATGATACCATCTCACAATTAACTGCAGCATCTAACCTGATGAAGGAAGTAGATCTTTCGAAACATATCGTTAAAATTAAAAGAAAAACTAAAAAACGTAATGAATATTATCAGAATTATATACTTACTGATAAGCAAATAAGAAAGAGGTTTGTATCAATGGCTCTGGGGTACGTGGTGCATCTCTGTGACTAGCGTTCGATTCCCGACTTCGTGCAGTTCTCTGATTAAAGCTACCACAGTCACATTAGAGAAGGCCAGTTACCCACATAGCAGAAACACAGGGATATAAAACTAATAACTTAATAATTTGTCCCATTAGAGAAACAGTGAGACTTAATTTCATGGTATCTAAATTAATGGTTCCCTCAATTTCGTCTTGGGAAATATCAAGGGTCAAGAGAGTTGAACTTCATTGAATTCCACCAGTCATCAAGTGTTAAGTGTTTTTCGCTAGAATGCTACAAACAAAGTGCTTCAACATGCCAAAACATTCCTTCAAATCTATACGTTAAGATTCCGTAGGAAGGCTGGGTTAAGACTCTTTAATCTTATTGCTGCTAATCGGCGTTACCCTGCAGCTGAAATATTACAACTGATGCTCTAGATGTCAGGTAAACCCAAAATTCAGTGGCGTAGCTAGGGTTTCAAGGCCACAACTGGAAATAAAAATACACACAAAAAAAAAAGGAAGGCCAAAGTTTGGGGTAGATATCGAACTACACAGTTTATTATTCATTAATACCACAGAAAGAACTATGTATTTAATAACTATATATATAATTGAAACGTTTCTGTTCCTGGACATTACAATTAGGCACCCTGGTTCGATGATTTCTCTAAATTGACCCCACGTTGCTAGGTCACTGACAAAAATCCAATAAGGTATTATTTCACAAAAAATTTACTTTTTTAGAATAACGCTTCTATCGCCAATTTTTTTTTGTATTTCACGATAAATACGATAAAAGGTAATACCAAATATAGTTTTCAATCAGATAGCTGCCATGGTAAGAAAATTACAGACCCCAACTGTGATGTCGTTGGCTTCACGGTAAAAGGATTGCTGAAAAACTAATTGCAGGCAAATTGATATAAAGACAGAAATCTAATACAAAGGGGCCAAACTATGTCATAATTAAAACTAAAAACCTTGAGTTTTACTTTTAAAAATTCAATATCTTTCATAATATTCAAAATTAGGACTGTGTTAAAATAATCACAACATCATAAACCAGGCACTCTTCAGCTTATTCACATTATTTTAGGTTTATAACACAAACCAATAATACGTGCTTTTACAGTGAAACTTTCAAAGAAATCCCTTCCAGACTTTGAGATATCATTTTGAGCGTTACATGAGTAATGGTAAAATCGATACCCAAGAAAAACACGCGTAAAGTTTTCTTATTGACCGAAAAAAATGGCTGACGAGAAAGCTTCGGATGTTTAAATCGGGATTAACTTCATGTAAACAATAATATAAAGGTATAGAATGACCTTCCTAACTAGGGGAGGGTCTTTAACAAAAGATTGGCAGTTCAAAACCTCATTTTCAAAATTTTGACATGCAATTGGATGAGATTCTTGACAACAAAGTACTTGCTAAGGCCGTTGTTATGGCCGAATATTTTGAACTACCTCACAAAAAGGTTAAAAGACACGTTTTCCTACAAAATTATCTAAAATAAATCATGTCAACGTCAAGATAAATTATCAACGCAGCCAATCATTGATTTTTGTAACTTTACAAGATTTCTCAAAAAAGTAGATATTTTTTCTAGCAAAGCTAAAGTTTATCTGAGACTTTTCACGGGCTAATTTTAAAATCCACGGCTTTCAGATAAAAAAAAATGGGCCAAAAGATTAAAATAAATGACAATGAATGTCTTATGTTCAAAACTTTGTTTTACAGAAGCTACTATGCTGCATCAAGCAAAAATTGAAGAAAAGAAACATTGGATAAGTTCACTCGAGAAGGAACATTATCCAAAGCATACAAAGTAAGTAATATATCATGTTACGAGTGAAGACAGACTAAAACGAGAAAAATTCAAACCAGTTATTCCGTTTGAATCTCCGAAATATATAGCATTTAAGGCAAGTAAATTTTGGTTAACTCTGTCCCTTAGCTTACAACAAAAGAATGACAGAAAAAGGACCCATGGTTTGTCTATAAAAAAAGGGGGAAAACGTAAACAGAAAAGGGCGAAAAGAACTCGTAGAAATGGTAAGTAACAATTGAAAGAAACGTATTTGACGTGGTTCATTTAAAGATAAATTTAGTATTTTTTTAAAAGATTGTATTCCTGTAGGCTTTTTGTAGAGCAGTTATTTTCTTTTTTTCTTCCGAACAGTAGCAAGTATTGAAGTAAATCGTTTGAACCTGGGAGAATCGTAACATGTTTGTGGAAGTTGATCGTCCAAGATAGTGTAGTCTTGAGAAAGACTGTTGGTGGAAGGGACTGACGTTTCGACGGCCTTAGCAGCTCTTATCTTCCTTTGACTCTGAAGATGACCGCCGCTAAGTATGTCGAAACGTCAGTCACTTCCACCAACAGTCTTTCTTAAGACTACACTAACTTGGACGATCAAGTAGCAAGAAAAACGGACAAACACCACAACTACGAACAAGGAGAAATGCACTTTGACACTGTTAGAGTCTGTTGATGTATCTTTTGATATATCATCTAATAAACGAATTGCAACATCTGAATATTTACCTAGATTTACTGACATCTAACGATCGATTTGCAGTGCAAGAAGTAATTGCCGACTGACTTGTCCTAGATTTAAATACCGAATGTAACATCGTTCTATCATCTGAGTTCTGGAGGCTCAATAGTTAGATTGAGCGGAAGAATCAAGAGATTGCAAGTTCGAGTCTCGTTTGGAGCTCAGGACTGTTCGTATCTCTCGGCATTCCACAGTTTGATCAACAAGATATATCAAAAGACTTTAAAATTTGAAGTTCACATTCAAACAGTGTCAGAAATATAGCCTATCGGAAGGCTGAGCTGTATATCGGATTGCATTTGCAGTAATGGCGCGATCTTGATGAAATGAGGTAGTCCAGCTAACTGGACCCGAGCTACTCATGTAAACAGACCATTACTCACATTGTTCGTATCATATTAAAACAATAATTGAATCATTCTGTTAATATTCTCGTTCTTCTCTTGTTCAGTTGATGTCAAGGACAGAGACACTCCAGAGTCAGAGAATATATGCAGAAGTATGAAGGGAGAGAACTACAGAACAGAGGAATGTGGTCAAATTTATGTCTCGTCACTTTCTAAAACGTAACTATCAAGTTATTGAAGAACTTTTCTGATAATAGTAGAATGCGGTTAACACAATTTTTTGAAGGTATTTTAGAACAGACAAAGCTGAAAAACTGGCAGCCCTACTTAATGCTAATTCAACGATAAAAGGGAATTAGGGAAAAAAATTATCAGTGGCAATGATAGTGGACCTTAGCATAATTCGCAGCCTATAAATGCACATTATGTGAGAAGGTATACCCTGAATTGGGCGATTTACATATTAAAATGATTGATAAATCTAAGGTGCATTCTCTTGAGCCTTTTCTCGCTATTCTTATTCTAGAATACAAAGAAAATGATTACACGAAATACTGAGTCTAAAAACAACAGATGACGAGATATTCCCAAACTTGAACAAGCTTAACGGCAGTAGACTGGGTTCTAACTTGTTGCAACTCAGGCTTATCAACTCACAATTTACCTGGTAAAATTAGTGCTCGTAGCTTTTGTAAAGTTCCAGGAGAACGAAATCATCTCTCTCGACCAAGATCGTATACACTAGTTACCACTCTATAATTGAAACTTTTTTTAATTAAGAGGTAATAGTTCTTGTCGAATAATGGTCGATTGTACTCCAATTGGCTTATGTACATTCGCTCATTCTGAGATCTTTAGGGTCGGCGAGCATGCTATTCTGGCTATTCTGCTACACTGAAGTTAGTTCCGAGAAAATAATTTTGTGTGTTCGTAAACCGAAATAGATCCCAAAAGAGCACGATAGCTCTTAATTCTATCTATTCTTATTCCGGCGAAGTCTAAAAAGGATGCGCCCTTAATACATATTCAAGCTATATCAAAAAGAAAGGATTTCCAATATACAAGCTTAATTCCTTTATTTACTGACTAATTAAGAATAGAAAGCATCTGGGATTCTTTGGAAGTCTAAATTTTTAAGCTTTGATATAATAACCCGAAGAACCTTCCAGTAATCTCGTTTTAAGCAACTGAAGTAAGAGTGTGAGCGTCGCTGCCGTACAGACAGCCGAAACGTGATTGAAAAATTTTACTGTGAGATAAAAATGGTAAAAGTTATAAACAAAATAAAACAAACGTTTTAAACATCTTCAGGTAAAATGGAGACATTTTATGTCGAAATATGTCAAAAAAAATCACTCTTGCAGAAGAAGTTTATCTTAGTGCAATCAATATTCCTAATTCACAGTTTTCCAAATCAAGTAAATCGTTTCTTATCTATTCTTTTGTCATTTCTTTACTGGCTTGATATTAAATTCAGTATTTCTTAATGAGATTTTCGGGTAAATGTTGACATTAAATCTAATTTTCTACTGATCTATTTTCTTATTTTTTTTTGTTACAGGAAAGCTCCTTTGGTTCTGGTAAAACGTGACACTGCTATTGACAATTCACTCTCCGTAGCAGAATTTGCTTCTCAGAAAAACAATAATTTCCAGGTGATTTCTAAGTTAAATCGCTCCATGTGCACTGAAGCACATTTAAGTTATCAGGGTGGAAATATTGTTATAAGATAGTTCAACATGTATTACCTGCTCCAAAAATCTAATTAACAAGATTCCCATTTGCTATCCCATACAATAACCTCTTGCCGTAAAGCCTTGGCGGAAAAGATAAATCAAGGGAACATTGTTTTCCTTTATTCACTTTCAATTTCAGACACTTTTAAATTTTAATTCATAGTTTCTGTTTGTATCTTAAAATGCCACAAGTGTCACAAATATGCTTGCTATGGAAGAGATAAAATCCTTGACTCAGTGTTTCAAAGTTTATTTTTTTAAATTCTGTTGAAACCGGGCTTTATGAGGATATTTGGGATTGAAGGAGGGTGGAGAGTGCCCGTGTCCTGCAACTACAAAACTATTCGTTTCATCACATGACGTCAGAAATCCGCCATCTTGTATAAATATGACGCAATAGCTATGACGTCATAAACCATCATGTCATGTCATAAAAACATAAAAAATTGACCTGAAAATTAACGATATTCATCTAATTCTATAATCTAAATAAAAGAGAGGAGCATTATGAAGGAAACAAATTTCGTCTAAGCACATCTTTAAAAAGCCTGTTGTCATGGAAACAATAGGTACCCTAGTCACAAGATTTTACCATAAACTTGTTATCCGATAAATTTTAGGAAAAGTCACCCAACTTGGCAACGATTGCTTAAATATCAAGAAATTTATTATTGAATCAGCCCAGGAACTTTCGTCTGGATTGGAAAAACGAATGACAAATTATGCTCTTGTATAAATGCCTCCGTAATCAGTCATCGTCCGCGTTCACTTTAATCTCAACTGGATTCAATTGTTTTACGGTTTTCTTTATTTGATGTTTCTGTATGTTTGAAAATTTGTGGTAATCTTGTATATTTTAAGGATCACAAGGAAATCATTACCTCAAAGCCTGATGAATGCGGTTTTGTTCGTGGGAACTTGGAATTAACCGGTCAGATAATGCAGCCGTCGGACATCAGAGTGGAGGAGGTGATCGAAAAAGTAAGAGACGATGATACCATGTTTCAAAATAGAATTCGAAATTAGTCTAAAGTTTATAAAGTTTTAAATAAACATCAGATTATGGGTTTGATTAATGTATGAAAGATCGATATTTTTCTGAGTTATGACTGTCTCAATTTAAATAAAAAACCTCGATGTGGGTGAGTATAGGAAAATCAAAAATTCAAAGGTTTTTCGTTATTTATTTTTAAGTCTATATTTCACGGTTACTTTGTTACCAATCCTAACATTTCAAATCCATACTTCAGGGAACACCAGTCCGCACTCGAAAACATATGTAACTTACACAAACTTTTAACAATGGACCCTTTAGATTGATACGAGTCAACAGTTGAAAAACGTATCCCGGATGCAGTTATACCAATATCGACACACCAAGGAGTATGCAAAATTTGCTGGACTTCCTGACCAAAGACCCAAGAGTACCGGAGTGTTGGCTCAAGAATTAGAAACAATTCTGCCTGATGCTATCACTAAATCGGTATGATTTATTTCAAGAAATAGAAACTTTGTGGGGCTTGAGGAGTTAAAAATTAATTTATACTAATCAAATACAAAGTAAATTTGAACTACCACATAAAGAGAAAAGATACTGACGTTTTTAAAAAAAGATTCTTCACCAATGGAATATGGAAACACCCAGCTATTCATGTTAAGGAAGAGTCTTTGAAAGAAATGTTGAGGTCAGTTGCATTAGTGTTCAATTACTTATTCTGCTGATAAGGTCCTAACCAGACGGTAAATTCACAAGTGAATAAGGTAATCAACCACAGAACTTACGATCAGTACGAATTTTGTCCCCCAAGTAAGTCAGTTATCCATCGAAAAAAAGTTATCCAAACTCCAAACCTCGAATAATAAATGAGAATGCATTGGCGTAGAAGTGAGGGGCAGGTGCCCTCACTATTTATGAACGTCGTTATTTTTCATAATTTACTTGATCAGGTTAGAGCAAAATATCAGCAAGGAAGTAAATATTTTTAGTTATTATGGATGAAATTAAACAGTTGAGCTCATTTTTCAGAAATTGTTTTGGTTAAAACTGCTCTCAAACTGCAGGAAATAGCGTTTCACTGGAGAAAAGTTCACTAAACATAAAGAAAACAAGACCAAAGTTCGCGGAGGAGGATGTGAGGATTTGTTGGAAGATGTAACACTTCAAATATCTGAAAATGCTAGTTTTTCGGGCAGTTTGTCTGAAAATGCATCGCATTTATTGGAACAACGGTAGTTCGAGTTTTCTCGAAGAGTGAAGTAAGCTAATGTAAAAAGTCGTTATTTATACTTGATGGCCATATAAGTTAACTAATATGCCCGCGTTAGAGATCTAGTGTGGGCCATTGTTCGGGAGTCTAGTCTTACTGGAGGATAAAACTGGAGTACCGTGAGAAAATCTAAGACGCTTGGTAGAGTCAAACTGGACAACATTCATTTTAAATGTTTCAAAGGTAACTTAATCAGACGACAGCACGGAACCTGAACCGAACCATGGTCACGTGCAATACAACTGTGCCATCAACACCCTTATAGGAGAGAATAAACGCCGTTAGAGTGAGAATAATTGGGGGCCAATGGAATTCATACCGCAGCAACATCACAGCCGTGTGAAAGTATGAATGCACGAATATACACGAATATATATTGTGATTCGTTATGATATTAGAAACAAGATTCAATTTCAATTGAATCTGCCGGCACATGCTTTGAACATAGTGTCAATTAAAAAGTCTTTGATTACTTATAGTATAATAAATATTATCAACAGTCAGCAAATTATCCTCGTTCTCATTCAAATTTTTTTTTTTTTTGTGTTAATATTTTGCAGTCAGAAATTACTTTCCCAGGTGGCAAAACACTAAAAGATCTTCTATTTGTTAATAAGGTAATGACAGCGATTTACCAAATTAGTTAAACAAAATATTAACTGACACTATCGGCTTTGAAAATGCTTCTAAAGATTCTTTTGATGAGATTTTTTGAAAATCTGAAATTTTCTGTCTCACTCATTCATGTTCTCCGGCTCGAGTCTTCATTCCTGTATGTTAATCGTTAATGGTCAATATTGTCGATATAATAATAACAAGTTTAGGCAAATTCCCAAGTTCAGCTCCCTTCCATGAGGTAATGTGATCATACTCTTAGTTTATTTAATCAATTATTCATAATCACCGTCCTTTAGTGTATGGCCCTGGTCTACACGCTTCGAAGAAAAATTCGCTAGCCATACAATTCGTGTATACTTGTATTCGTTATTATCGATTCATTATTACCAATCAATGAAAATTAAGAAATAATTTTTTGTGTTCAGAATTTATTTCATACATATTAATGTATAATTAATTACCTGGTTTTATTTTAAAGGATCGATTGTTAATGGAATCACTGGGCGCCGTCCAGGAACTCTACAAAGTGACAGTAAGAACCATCCTAGAGCATTAACTCAATAAGTAATATTTTTTCCATTTTATAAAAACTCTCAAGTTTCTCTATAAGGATAACAGGATAGTTTTCAGTTCAATTATGAAAAAGTGTACATGAGATAGCATTTTTCGATGACTAAGAAAATTCAAGCTAGAGCTTCACTTTTTTATGTGCTTTGAACCTTCTAATCAGCTCCATGAAAGCAAGAAATACAATTTTCAAATGAAGGCAGTCCAGGATTCGATTCCCGCTGGGGGCTCAGAAAACTTTTTTGAGTTCACAAGCTTAAGGAGCACGCACATTTAAGATCTACAAACACCAACCAACTACATGCCAACATAGGCCCAGTACAAGTACCAATAAATATTGATTAGTTTGTATAATAGGAACTCCTTCCTCAATTCGCTCGCATACAGAATATTCAAACACTTAAAAATGTACATTATAGACTTTAGTTAATTTAAGATTTAGGGGAAATTTAGACTCAGATTTTGCTCGCCAAGAAAAAAAATAAACTTAGACAGGGTAGAGGAATTCAGTTTCCGATATCCGATCTGTATCCGATAAGTATAATTAATTACATTGTAACTTGCATGGGCAAGCCTCCTATAAACAGACAAATGACTACTTCAGAAACCACGGAATAATTAATTACCGAGTTCATTAATAATCAATTAATGAGCTCTGGGTAACAACTGGTGAATAACAAAGGTTGTTTTTGCAAATCAATGCCGTACCCTTCGTCATTTGATGGTCTTAACGTAGATTGTAAAAGCGATAATACCCATCAAATAATTAACAAAAGATTTCTTGACCATCACTACCTTTTCAACGCTTTTTATTAATTGCCGTGTTTGCGAAACATAAGCATCCACAGTTAAGGTTTGATTCCCCCCCGAGATTTAACTCCTTCCTGGCCTTATAGATCCTCAGTAACCTATGGAGACTTATGGAGACTATGGAGTATTTTACTCTGCCTAACGCCAGACCATTTTACTCCTCAAGGGGAAAGTCCTTGGACGGGAAAGAGTTAACCAGGGTTCTAAACCTATCTCCTTAACTCCTTCCTGTCTGGATAGGTCCTCATTGACCTATGGACATTTTAGTATTTAACTCTGGCTAACGCCAGACGAGTTTACTAATCACGGGGGAAAGTCCTCGTCATGAAGGTGTTAACGTTGAAATTAATCACGTTAAAGCGTCTTTTAGAATTCCAACCACCAATCAGACACACGACAAAACGTCTTCTGTACACTTTTTCACTCACAGAGATAATCTCAGCTCGATTGAAATAAGCAAATTACATATACATCATGATGGGAACTGCTTCTGTAAGATATCACCTGTTGCTTTCTACCAGAGACCACTCATCGAATTTTTCATGATTTACTAACTTGTATGCTAATACTTATAGTGTATGCATACGACTTGCATGAAGTAATACATATTTTCTGCATATTGTTAAAGTTTGTTTTTGAGGGAGGAGGAATTGATATTCGAGTAAATCATAGATTTTCATGTTGTGGAAAGCTTCAGCTGTCGCGACGGTCAATTTGAACTTTTATTTGATGCTTAGAATTGTCTCGAAAAACGCCTATTCGATTTGGAGGAAAACAAAAGAATTCAGGAAATGGCTTTATCGAAAGTCACCTCTAATAAAAACTGAAAGACAAATATTCAACCTAAACCAAAGTATGTATATTTTAACCATTTATTACTTGTCTATCCGTTAATTTATTAATTCATTTGTTTATTCATTTCTTTCTTTTTTCTATCTTTTTATTTTCCCCTTTTTGTTTTTCTTTCTTTCTTTCTGTTCTTCTTTTCAAGTAATTATTTTCTTGAAGGTCCGTGATCTAATTACCAACTTGGGTAAATAAAACAAAATAATAAAATAAGAAGGTTGCAATAAATTTCGACAGGATTGAACAGATGACCTTCGACCTACATGTTCAAATCTTTATTAACTGTAACAATGTAACAATGTTACTGTAACTGTAACAATGTAATGTAACTGTAACTGTAACAATGAGTGGTTGAGGAAAGTGGTATAAGTTTTCATGCACGTATAGGAATATATATTCTGAAATTCAATAATAATTCACCTGTCATGTGGTTAAAATAACCAAATAAGTACTGAATCTGAACCCCCTTTGACTTCGCTGCATTATCCAACACAATCCAGAGGTACTGGTGTCACAATGGTAGAATACTTCACTCACGAACGAGGTCTCTCACCTCTGTTACTAGGGTTCGATTCTTAGCTCCACGCAATGTTCTAATTACATTTACCTTGGTCACATGCGACAAAAGTGTACTCCAGCTTAACTCTACTATGCATTGCCGGTTTTCGTCAGGTAATCAAGTTTTGCCTTACTGTAACACTGGGCTCATGGGGGGTGGCCCTTACTGGACCTCTTGAGAGAGGAGTTTAGATAGCTGAGGTACAGTAATATACCATACACGAGAGGGAGTGTTTCATCAGGATATCCAAACACCAAGAAGTTTCTTGAAAACCGAGCTGATAGTTGAAGTTTTTAACAAACTTTGAGGTGTTTGGATATCTGATAAAACACTACTTTACAGTCTATGATATTGCATCTCAAAAGAATCAGTATTTGAAGAGAAAATCGAGGTGAAAGTTGGCTTAATTTAAATAATTTCTTTCGCAAATATTCAACCAACGCCGCGGTAGTGAGTTCCTTTGTGCGAGTTTGAGATATAATATATCATACACGAGAAGGAGTGTTTCATCCGCATATCCAAATTCCTTTCTGTTGGGAAATTTGATGAAACACGACTTACGAGTGTATGATATTGCGTCTCAAGAGTAAGCATTTGAAGAGAAAATCAAGGGGAAAGTTCGCTTAAGGTATCCAAGTTCCTCAGATATCCAAACAACGTCGTGGTAGTTATTTCCTTTGTGTTTTTTGCTCCTGAATGAATAAATTTGAGATATGATTATCTAGTATAAATCTTAAACTCATAAATAATTCATTAGAAAAACACAAAGGAAATCAGTACCGAGACGGCGTTTGAATAGCTGATGAAAGACTTGCATAAATTAAACCAACTTTTACCTCGATTTTCTCCCAAAATATCTGTTCGTTTGAGATGCGGCTTCGCGGTATATGGATATCAGATGAAACTCTCTGTCTCATGTTTGACCTGCTACATAAGGATACCTTTACCTTCACCGTTGTTTTACTTCCTCGGGTTCAACGCCCAGTGAAGTCAGGAAATTGGATGATAACAACTGAGAAAATTGCTGAAAGCGCTCAGCTTTCATTGGGATTTTCATTCGGCATTTTTCGGTTAAAATGACGTCGCTTGTATTTCTACCACAGCACAGTGACACTTGAGCGTTTGACTTTTTGTTAACTACACATCTATCAGTGGCCTGGTATAATTTCATTGGAAATACTGCGAATTATTTCTTAACGCGCTGTTTCTCTTATGATTATTTAGTTAATGAGCGCTGGTGAATTCATCCCTCAACAAGAAAACGAGTACCAACAGAAGAGTTGATCTAGATTAAAAAAACAATCTTGATTTCGCGTGGAAATTCTAATAGAAAGTTTCTGAAGATGGATCAGATTGAAATCAACCTATGTCATACATATTAAACGAGACAGGGATCTTAAGGGTTAAGTGTCCGCCATTTCACTTTAACATCAAAGAATTATAAGCTAGGACATATTGGAAATGACCTAAGTGATTAACTTTATGGTCGCGGATACTAGACAACATTAGGAAAAATCAGGGTTTTCCCTTTAACAAACGTGAAATTCAAGGGCTTTTTTAGTAAAATGAAGGACCTAGAACTGAAAAAAATCTTTGAAAATGGCTTGTATTTTCCTTGTTGGATAATAACATACATGTCTGCTTACACAGGAAATTGAACATTTGTTACAAAATCAGTCGCCAGACCTCGAAAGTTTTAGACTATCACCAGGAAGCTTTAAATTTCATTCAAAATCAGTAATCTTTGCATGTTTAAAGTCAAGGCAGCCGGAAGAAAATTCCAGGATTTTCAACGACTTCTATATTGATTTTCAAGGACTAATCAGGCCTGAGATTCTTTTTTTCAAATTCAAGGGCTTTCCAGGATTTTCAAGGACTGACAAATACCTGAAAAATGCAAGTTACTTTGTTTGAGAAATCAAACCTGGGAAATTATGTATAATGCACATCCATCCTCGTGGACAGCGTTAAGTTGTTGCGAGAATATCTCGTACACTTAAGTATTGGATAATAACTCGCTTCCAATCCCTGTAGGCTCGATAGCTCAACAGGTAGAGCGGCGGACCGGATTCCCAAAGGTGCGAGTTCAAATCCCGCTCGAGTCAACTGTTTCAGTTGACTTCAGCAGTGTAGGTTAAATGTGAATTTATCGTTTCATATTACCCTGAGGATGATTCTGAAATAGGATTGAAACACTGCACATCCATCATCGTGGATAGCGTTAGGTTGTTGCGAGAATATCTCGTAAATTTAACTTGAATAATAACTTGCCTCCAATCCCTGTAGACTCGATAGCTCAACAGGTAGAGCGGCGGACCGGATTCCCAAAGGTGCGAGTTCAAATCCCGCTCGAGTCAACTTTTTCAGTTGACTTCAGCAGTGTAGGTTAAATGTGAATTTATCGTTTCATATTACCTTGAGGATGATTCTGAAATAGGATTGAAACACTGCACATCCATCATCGTGGATAGCGTTAGGTTGTTGCGAGAATATCTCGTAAATTTAACTTGAATAATAACTTGCCTCCAATCCCTGTAGACTCCATAGCTCAACAGGTAGAGCGGCGGACCGGATTCTCGAAGGTGCGAGTTCAAATTCCGCTCGAGTCAACTTTTTCAGTTGAATTCAGCGGTGTAGGTTAAATGTGAATTTATCGTTTTATGAATTTTTCGTTTAAATCATAACAGTAGAAACGTTGACAAAGCACAGCTTGAGTAAACATTAACAACAATATTTTTTTCAGAAGGTCATGAAAACGCCAATTCAATGAAGTAGACCAGGAACATAGAAGCATTAACCCACTTCTCCACTTTCTGCAAACGATTACGCAACTGCACAGTTGTATCCATGCAGATTTATTAAAAACTGGGACGTTGGACAATGCATTTACAGCGTTTTGATTGGCTTGTTTGCCATTGGATCTCGGTCACTTTACTATACCCTACAATTCAAGCGAAAGTTTAATGATCTTTCGGTGGCTTTTTGCATGATAAAATCAGCAAGATAAAGCAATGTTTGGGGGTTGCCTATATAATACAATTATATCACGAAAGTTTAATGATCTTTCGGTGGCTTTTTGCATGATAAAATCAGCAAGATAAAGCAATGTTTGGGGGTTGCCTAT
>JBAHVQ010223178.1:0-10900 GCA_036872915.1 Nanipora kamurai
GTTAGATTGTAAAATGAAAAATAATCTTATAAAAACTTTATTAAATTTTCGGCTGCATGCTGTAGCCTTCTTCAAAACAAAAAAAAAAAAAAAGAAAAACTCTAAAAAAAAAAAACCTATATGTATGTGTATACGTATACGTATATGTATATATAGATATGCATATATATATCGAACCCCATGAGAACCAATAAACATTACACTAAATATTAATTTGAACAGAAACACAACTTATCAACGAGCAATTCAGATTTTCTTATATTGTCATTCTCCTCCATCAAACCTCTTTTTTGTTAAACCTTCTTCATTATTTAGCAGCCAAAAATATGAAAAAAAGGATAGGGAAAATTACATCAGTTTGTTGATTCTAGTCAATAACTAGTGTTTCTATTTTCTTCTTACTGTTTTTGTACTTCACTGAATATTTTTTCCTCGCTTTCAATTTCTTTTTAGTTAAAGTGTTCAAAATTACCCAGAATAGCGCTACACTTCAATGGAGAATTATTCCCCAAAACCTTACTAGCCTTGGCAGAATATCTGCCTATAATATTTCTTTGACCAACCAAAAAGACCAGTATGACCGGAACACACAAACCAATACGTCAGAGATGATTTACAGCAATCTTTCTCCAAATACTACTTACATTACAAAGATCTTCGGATTAAGTGTTGACGGAGAAACCTTGGTCAGCGGTATTATCGTCTTCACCACATTGGGTATGGTACATACATTGCTTCTTTAAATATCCTCAGTGAGTTTCAATCGACCGTAAAGCGTAAACAAAATTGTGTAGGATCAAGGGAACCGCCTTGAGGCTCCCTTTGGCATCCAGGGCAAAGCCTTGGTTGCTCAATTACTTTTGTAACAGATTTTAAGCCATTGTTATCCGACATTTTGGTTGAGTACATAAACATGTTGTACAGCGAAATTTCTTACGTTTTCCCACCCCTTTTTTCATGTTTTCTTTTGTTTCTTCCTCAGCCCTTCCCTCTTCCTCGTTACTTTTTTCCCTTTCCTTGTAATTCTGGTTTTTTTTCTTTATTCTTCCTTTCCTCACTTTCCACATTTTTCCTCGATTTTTCCTCATTGTTTCAATTGCTTCAGGTGGACGGCTTGCCTCCCGGGAAAACCCCGGCTACGCTAGTGAGTACTCTGCAATATTGGTGAATGCAGTCTATGTAGAGGCATCGTGTAAAACCAATAGTTGGTTCCAAGGCTATTTCCCTTTTCTGATAAAACTAAATGTGTTTAATCAGGATCAACTACAACAAAAATGATTTGATAAAAAGGCTAAGGAAGATATTACGGATCACAATCCTATCAATGAAACCTAGCAAATTGAGAACTTCTGACACAGACTAACTTTTGAAAAAAATGTGAACCTAAATTAACAATAAACGTTCACCTGAACTATAAAAGTATTTCAATTATATAAAGAGTTACTGTACTTTTTTGTTAAGTTTAAAACGTATATAGTGTTCTTACAGTATGACACGGAACCCCCTTCGAGGTAACAACACCCCAAGACAAAAACAGACACAAAACTAATGAAAAAGCATAGCAATTACAAAGATTCATCTCGTTAAATTGTCCATGAACTGAAAATTAAATTGGTTTTATTTGAAAGAACTCTTGAAATTATAAAGGAATACTTTCTATGCCTTTTTCGTATCTTACTTTTCCCTTGAGATATTAAGATCTTTTACCTATGTAAATCGCACCCTGGATACGTCACTCTCCATAATGAGTTGTTTTAGAATTAGGAATATGATTGAAGTTATTCAACCAAATCATATGAAACTGTTGGGGGCTGTTGACAGTGGGTTGACTCGTTTCGTGAACATTCTACTACGAATGTAAAATACACTCAAACTGAAATTGAAAAGTACAACTCGATTTACTGGAACAGCCCAAAGTTAATCCAAATTATCTTGAATAAACGTAGAGAGATTTTGGTGACACGATCGGCCCTTAAGTGTAAGAGAATTTGTCTTGCGACACTAAACAAACAAAGTTTCTAGTGATTTAATAATAGAATAATTTCAATGATGAGCGTGGTTTCTCAATAGCTGATTCCCTGTGACGTGTACAAGTTGTTATTGAGGGAGATATACAAAAATTGTGGAAGATGTTCCTCCATAATTTCAAGAGTTCTTTCGAATAAGATAAACTTAATTTTCGCTTCGCAGACACTTCACATGACATTTTCAACAAATAATTAATTTATAAGAATGAACAATGGCCGTTAAAAACATTTGTTAGGCTATCAAAATAAAATCGTTTCAGACCATTCCTAAAACTGTTCGGAGAGACAGTTTAAAAGTTTTAAATGATAATTAATCTATATAACCGAGAGAGACGAGAGATTCTAAATTATAGTTCAAATAACCTTATAGAGCGAGCAGTCATTTGAAAATCTGAACCAATCCATTTAATCTGCAGTTCTCTAGAGATGAAAGGATATGCTTATATTCAAATCGTCACTGAAATATTATTTGTCCGTGACCCAAGTTAAGGCTTAATTTGTTATCGAAGCCAAGTAAGGTAAACATTATGAGCCTCCTTGTCAACTATTTACATTGTATTTTGATGAATTTTTTCTTTTTTCAGCTCGAATTCCTGTACCGCGCTTTATCAGAATTGGTAACATAACGTCCAAAACAGTTCTGGTTCAATGGCAAAAAATTCCTCCAAATAAAGAGGTGTACGATGGCATACTAGGATATAAAATTGTTCTCACTAGCGAGGTACAAAATCTAACCACAAAGAGTACTGACTCTCATATAATTTTAGAAGACCTTACTCCAAATACGACTTATGGCGTCACAATACGCGGTTTTGGTAAGAACGGTGATGGACTAATTAGCGAACAAAACTATTTCACAACGTTAGGTGAGTATGTTTGAACTTTTTATTTCAGTTAAGTCATTTCTGTTTAGTTTAATTTAGTTTCGTTCGGTATGGTTTGGTCTGGTTTGATTTAGTTTGATTTGGTTTAGTTTAATTTAATTTAGATTAGTTTAGTTTAGATTAGCTCAATTCAGTTTAGATTACTTTAGTTTAGTTTAGTTTAGTCTATTTTTGTTAACTATAAAAGACCATAAGTGGGTTCCCAGAGGTTATTGAAAAAACAGTTTTAGTGTTGTTAATTCTTCAAATGATTAGAGAAGCAAGATACACCTGGTAAGATACCCTGAAACACCTGTATTGCCTGCTCAAGCAGATACAAATCATTCCCTTAAATAGTGATTATGTTCAATGGTCAATTTCGGTGCTTCCCTCCTCAAGGATTTGGCTCAGTTGACGCGTTAGTCCATTTTTATTTCCTGAAGTTTGCTTCCACTTTTCATTACGCTGCTTATATTAAATACTTTCTGCTTACTATACGGTCTTAAGCTTACTTGTAATAAGAGTTTACCCGTCGACCTGACAAGAGTTTGGATAGAAGCGCGAATGGCCATAATGGGGAAATCCAGAAGGATATTAACTTTATACATCTATAACCTCCGAGTGATAATCCGAAACTGTTTATACATCTACCTATACCCACTTTAAACAAACCTATTAATAAATGAAACATGAATGAAAAAGAAACTACCTGAAAAGTCAAATGAATGAATTAGTGGCCGACGCAGGAGAGGGTCATGCCCCCCCTATTTTGACCTGCTAAAATATGAAATAACTCTTTATAAGATTTTCGGCAAAACTGGTTTCATTCTTTACACACAGTAATGTAACCATGTACGATAGTCAATAACACAATGAAGAAGACTAGGAAGGGCGACAAACTATATGGGGATACACATTCTATTCCAAGGTATTCAAATACGTGATTTAAAACCACTGATTTTGATAAGAGTTCTGAAATACAACAGAACTGGCCAGACCATATAACCAATTTTCCCAGGAAGGAAGGAAGCTTACTCTCTACCAAATATGATGACTAGATGAAAACAAGGATTTGCTTTTATTTGCAACGGAACAAATACGTCGCAACTTTAATATTTTCATTATCATAAATAGGTTGAATGTAGGTTGAAGACTGCATTCGCTCTTTTGTGGGTAAATACGACCTTCACCATACTTAATTAGCAGTAACGTCATCTAACCGTCATCTAACATGTAAATTTGCCAAGATACAACTGCAAGAAAATCTAATTTTTCGTGCAGTATATGTTTCTCCAGGGGTACCAACATAGTCATGTCAAAACCTTAGCGGACTCTTAGTTTTGGATTGTGTTTTATCTTTCTTTTTATATAAATTTCGCAATTAATAGAGTTTTATATGTCTCGTCAGTCTAGTAACTATATTGCATAATTTACTGTGATTTTCCCGACTAGAATTGATCAGAAGCATCCCATTGAAAGTCACAGGAAATCAATTTCCACTGTTGTCGATCATTGGCGTTGTATTTGGCAGCTTACTGCTGGCCATCTTCATCGTAGTGGCAATTAAAAGGTTTATGCTTCGACGAAAAAAGCTTCATAATGGAAAGAATAATCTTGAAGAGGTAATTTAGTACTTGAATTTATTCCTCCTTCTTCAGAATGGTTAATTATTCTATTAAAATCGAGTCACGTAAATTCGATTTTAAATAGTAAACTTTTGAGAAGTCATTTAAGACATTTAAAAACTTTTTTAAAGCATATTGTCTCCTGGGCACGGTTTTTCAAAGAGCGACTAGCTTAACCTAGGATTATTGTAAACTTTGTGGCTGAAATAATGCTAATGTAGGAGAGGATGTTTAAAGTTTACTGTTCATTTATATTAACATAGAAAGGCTTTTTTTCTAAAAAGTTTTAATTAAAGTTACCAAACAGAACATGTTCAGCCAGAGAGCCGATTGAATTTCAACCCATGGGATTATGGGTAATCGTCCTTTGAGCAACCGAGCCAAGTAGGCTAGAAAGGGAGACATTAAGCATACAACTACAGATATATTTTTATATCAACAGTCATATACGTATACTGATAATTAACTTTTGCTCCCTAGCTTTATCGCTGAGCAATGTGCCATCAACCATAATTCTCTGTTCGTAATATCCTATGATATTTGGAATGCATGGACGATCTTAGTGCTGAGGTATAACTGTTTAATTGTTACCGTTTTGCTCTTCAGCTTCAAATGAAAAACACGAATAATCCGTTTGATGTAAACCTGCGAATACTTTACCCGGAACATCGCGACGCTGAAAGGACAAACTCAACAGAAGGTATAAAAAGTGGCGATGGTTTGTTATAGAATGTGTTATCAAATACTTGTTTCATTTATCATGATGGAACAAAGCTTCTCAGGGTAAAGAATAACTCCGCAAAACAACAAGTTAACTATTTCACCCCATTTGATTTGAGATCTAAAAGCTAAAATAGATAAATATGGATAGATAAGATAGATATCAGATGAAACAAACCGGAACGGAAAAAATAGATTTGAATAGAATTGGATTGATAGAATTGGATTCAATAGAATTCAACTGAATTTAATTGAACTAAATTGAATTGAATTGAATTGAATTGAATTGATTTGAATTAAATAAAATAGAACAGACTTAAAGTGAGCACAACTCAACTGAATTGAACTGAACAGAACAGAACGGAACGGAACTGAACTGAATGGAATTGAATGAGATTGGATTAAGTTGAATTAAAATGAATTGGATTGAATTGAACAAGGTAGAATTGACTTGAATAATATTGAATAGAACTGAATAGAATTGAACAGATTTGAATGGAAGTTAGTAGAATTTAATTGATATGAATTCATGTGAACTGATTTGAATAAAATAATGAATATATCAATAAATCAATAAGTAAATATATTATGAGTGAAGTGTACAAATGCCAACCGATTTACTTGTGTCAGAAATCTACTACAGGAGAAATAGGGTATGTGATGATGTACTGACGAAATTCAGGAAGCGTCTGTGCGTAATGATATTACTAAAAGAAGCCAGTGTTTCACAATCTAATCAGTTATTTGCTTCTTCGGTGAATGTAATACGCTGCCTTAAAAGAACAGTATTCGAATTTGAGTAAATAGCAGAAGATTGTTATCAAAGCGTATTTTCCCAAATTTCTGCTAGCGGAATGGTCTAAGAGGTATGGTTAAGTTATTTCTTAGTTATGGTCTTAGGAAGTGGGACCCATGGGGAGCTGATCCCCTGTAAACGCTAGAAGTGCGACATGTGCGAGCAATGATCTCATTGCAGTAAGTGTTGTGTTTATACAGATATACTATAACTATTGTGAAAATAGACATAGAGTGCGCCAGGGCAACCTCTTTTTTTTTGAAACATGTTACTATGACCAGTGATTTGATCATCATATCAAAGAAAACTTAATATATCAACAAAACGTTGAGACGTCATCTTGCAGTAAGGCTCCTTAGTTATGATGCGACCAGCTTTTAAACCTGAATCTCGTTAATTACAACATCACACCGTCTTCAGTCATCGTTTGCTTGTATATTTCACAGACAGAATGCGTATACCACTTAAGAAAACAAAGTAAAATAATTGTTTTTTATTCATTCTTAGAAGTTCCAGAATGGGAAATTCCCGTAGAGCGCTTGGTTGTTCTTGGTAAGGTGCTAGGAGGTGGACAATTTGGTGTTGTCAAGGAAGGTATCTTCTTTCAGCGAATGATAAATGATGGGGAGGATCGCGAAATTCGTGTGGCAGTTAAGACCTTAAGAAGTAAGTGAACTAAAATTCCATTTTTAAAAAAAAACTGGAATTTTCCCGTTAACAAAAAAAAATAACTAATTTTGACCGCAAGTCAATCGAGTGACAGCGTTTCCTACGCGCTTGACCTGACAAGACGGCTCAAAAACAATATATAACTTTAATTAGCACGAACGAATTACTTTGGTTTAACAAGAAACGTTATTTGTTTAAGTAAGCGATTAAAACGTACATTTAATGTCCTATAGGTGGTGTGCAACCAATCCCTCGATATTTAAAGGACAAAGACATTTTCGCCATGTTGGATGAAATTATAATTGCAGATAAAAAAAACTTTTGTTAAGTTCATCCAACATGGCGGCCATGACGTAACGTGCACACCACCTATTGAAGAATTAGGAAAAATTTGTTCTGCTAATTTTGTTTCCTTTTCCATACTGTCTTATAAATCTATATTATAAAAGAAAGACAACGGCGCCGGCATGGTGAGAGTTTTTCAGACAAACTGTAAAAACACAGTAGACGTTTATCTACAAACTTATAGCAACGATAAATTATTACAATAAACGTTTCGAGCGAAGTCCTTTCGTTGGAGTGAAACGTTTCACTTTGGCTCGAAACGTGAGTACTTCTATCAACAATTTTCACAGTTCCCTGACTGTTTTGGCCTTAAATGCACCCATCCAATACTGCTTTTATGTCAAAGGTGAAGATAGTTGATTTAAGAGAATCTCCCTTTTATATTGACAAGGCTTTGAATAAAGAATTTACTATTACAATTAACAAAGATCTTATCTGAACCTTAATCAGAAATTGAAAATATTTCAACAAGCTGCGTAACGACATTTCTACTCATTTGTTTTTTTGAAAGCTGAACACAAATGTTGAACAAGTGGGAGCTTTAAGTATAACAGACAACCAGCGAACGTTCGTGAAGCTCGTGATCTCAGGAAAACGATTTATAAGCCCTAGACCGGAATCGAACCCGTAACCTTCTTTTGACCGGCGAGACGCCCCAGCGACAGATGGTGAGCCATGCTGAAGGTTCATCATAGGCTCAGCTTAAGCGCAAGTTGTTCGTGTGGGAGCTTGGAGTATATCAGATGACCAGACGTTGCGGGTTCGATTCCCATCTTGGGTTCGGAAATCGTTTTTCTGAGATCATGAGCTTAAAGAACGTTCGTTAGTCGTCTCATTTGATTTCGTTTTATTTCTGCAGATCAAACGAGCTTATGAGAGTGCCTTTATTTCATAAATATTGATCTAGGTCGAAATGGCGCAACAGAATGGACAGAATTGCTTAGAGAACTTGAAGTTTTGAAGCATGTGAACATTACAAGCCATCAAAATATTATTGGTTTGGTTGGCGCATATACAGAGGAAGGTATATCATATTATAATAGAACTCTTCACAAAATGCTATTTGTGCATACAAGGTCGAGAAGTTAAAAATGTTGAGTGAAAAAAAAACCTTTTCAATCAACGTGATCACCTTCAAGTTTTGATAACGTTGATTAAAAACGTTTATTTTTAACTTAACTTTTGTTTAACTTCTTGACCTTGTATAGACATTTATATAATATTAATTTGGTTTTTCAATGGACCGATTTTTGCAAGAAAATTATAGAATCATACTAAAAAAGTAACTTTATAACTTTGAAAACTATATATTTAGTTCCAATTTTGGTTGTGCTGGAGTACTGTGCAAGAGGAAATCTCAGAGATCTGCTAATCAACAGCCGACTTGACGATGGCATGCAGCCTGTTTACGGAAACATTTATTCTACGCTAACAGAAAGACAATTAGTTAAATTTTCGGCAGACATTGCCAGCGGATTGGAGTTTCTATGCAACCAAAAGGTTAGATGATTCTGAAGAATTTAATTTTCAAAGTTTTTATATAAATGAAAATAAATTTAACATATGAAAGATATGAAAAGACTCGTGAAATTTCACTGAGGGAAAAATAACGGGAATTAATAAAACTAATAGTGAAATTAACGATCAAAGCTACGGTAGCGGCGACGTTAAACAGGAAGAGTGAAGAAGGTGGATGATTAAACGCGCAGGACCAATTGCAGAAACACGAACTACAAACGTAAAAACGCACAGCATGTTTTTGTCTGTTAACAGGCTTGAACATGGTTGAGCTGGCCAGCTTGAACAAGATTGAGCTGGTCAGCGGGAACAATGTTTGAGCTGGCAAGCTGGAACATGGTTGAGCTGGTCAGCTTGAACATGGTTGAGCTGGCAAGCTTGAACAAGGTTGAGCTGGCCAGCTTGAAATTGATTGAGTTGGCAAGCTTCAACATGGTTGAGCTGGCAAGCTTGAACATGGTTGAGCTGATGAACATGATACAACATGTTGTTTGGGCATGACGAAGTAACAAGGGTGAACAGCAATTCTACAACAGCGATGAACTTGGTTGTTGTATCAAGCTGGATTTTGCTTGTTCCAACATACATGAACAACCGCTGTTGATTCGCCAAGCTCTAACAGCATGTTGAAACAAGACTAAACAATGTTGTTATTTTACTTGTCCTGTTCTATCATGATGACAATGTTGTTACAGGCTTGTTGAACCAACAAACCTGTAACAACATGTGAGATTTCTACAACATACTTCAAAAACTCATTAATAATTCATGAGGAAACCACAAAGGAAAATCATAACCGTGTCGTATCTTTATATGTGGTAAAGATACGCTCGTTTTTCTCGTCGAATTTTCTCGGTTTAGAAAACATAAGCTTTCAAACTTTCTTTGTAGATTGGCGTGTTGAGGGGTTCGTTTTTGAAGCCATTCAAAAAACTCGTAGTTTGTGTTTTATATCCGATAAAACACTCCTACTCGTTTTTTAAATATTACATTTAAAAAACGTGTAAGTTAAAAACTGTTTAAGTATTAGGCAGCCAGTGAGGTAGTGGATGGGGTTCTGCCAATTGGCCCCGGCCTGGTTGCTCAAAGGACGATTTTTGTTACGCATGTTCTGTTTGATAGCTTCAGTTAAAACTTTTCTGGATAAAACGTTTCGACATTTATTTGATATATGAAAGGTAAACTTTACACGTCCTTTCCTACATTTGTGTATTTCATCCACAAAGTTTTCACTATGCCTAGGTTAACCTATTCCTGACCGACGACTTTCCCCTTGGCGAGTAAAATCATCTGGCATTAGCCTGAGTAAAATACTAAAGTAATGAAAAATAATATGATAGTAATGAAAACTAATATGATAGTAATGAAAAATAATACGATTATAACAATATTTATGTCGCTGTTTAGGTTGTTCACCGAGATATAGCAAGCCGTAATATTCTACTGGACGAAAACCTTACTGCAAAAATCGGAGACTTCGGACTAGCCAGAAAAATTGATAAAAGTCTACATTATATCGTGAATAAAAATGTAAGAAGTACCACAACAAGTATATGTGAAAATTATGAATAATATCAAAAGATCGTTGTCCCTTTCCCGGCAGCACCGCTCCCTTTGACGAGTAAAATCGTCTGACGCTAGCCAAAGTAAAATAGTCTGCTGTTAGCCTGAGTAAAATAGTAAAAGTCTGAGATTGCCGGGAAAGAGTTAAAGTCGTTCTCGGATCAAAACATGCGCTTGCCGTCTATTAAAATAATCTTAAAGATGTTACGACAATGGGTAACCATACGAAGTTTCGTCGCCAAATTCGTTGAAATAAAGGTTATAGTGTATATGGGACGTATATGTTCAAATTTTGTATTGTATGAGTTAAAATTTTGAGCGCCCACATTAGACTGACCGAGTTTCGGAAGAATGATTCGAGAGCTCGTTTGACGTCACTGCCTCGGCAATAACCAATCAGGGCCAACCTCATTTAGGCTATGACGTCAAATGAACTCTCAACTCATTCTTCCCAAGCAAATTCAAACTATGCCCATACAATATAACCATTATTTCAACGAATTTCGCGGTGAAACCTCAGGTGACTATTTATTACGCTGATATCTGTAAAATTATTTTAAAAACTGGCAGGCGGAGTTTTCATCGTAGAACCAATTTCAATTCAAATAATATTTATGTAATAATAGATATATATAATGATTGCCTGAGCGCGTGAAACTCAGAGTAGCGACAGCAAATTTTCTCTATTTTTACTTACCTACATGGTATCGAGCACTCTCAAACCAATCGTCAACTGCGTTTCCTGTATGATACACTTTTGCTTTATACATATAT
>JBAHVQ010223189.1:0-10900 GCA_036872915.1 Nanipora kamurai
ATAAATAACTATGTGCATGTGGTACTGAAGTTCTCATCCTGTATAAATATTTGTTAATAATAATAATAATAATAATACATGCTAATTTGCCAAGAAAATCTGAAGCCGAGAAAATTCGACGAGAAGAACGAGCATATCTTTATCGCATATAAAGATACGATACGGTTACTATTTTCCTTTGTATTTTTCTAATAAATTATTAATGAGGTTTTTGAATGGTTTTTGTTATTAATTTTTTATTTATTATTTTTTCATGCTTGTTTCCTCATATAATCCCTCAGAAAAGTAGCATTTTTGTGTAAAATTGGCTCATTCATTTTTTCTTGGTACATGACATTGCTGTAACATTTTGGTGCATCAGGGACTTCTGTTACTTCTCGTGGTATAATAATAGTCTTTAACTCGAAATAACAAATGCTCCAACATCTCTACAGCAGCCCCCTTTACCAGGTTTGTACGTACAACTAGATGTTGTTAGACATAAACAATATCGCTCTTCTTATTCATGGAGCATGACTTAATAAATCCTTTACTGGGCAGGTTTTCTGTAAGTCTCCCCTTGACGAGTGAAATCGTCTGACGTTAGCCAGAGTAAAATTAGTATGTTGCCATTTGGCAACAGTGCCCGGTAAAAAGTTAAATAATAATTTGTCACTTTCCGTCTTCACATTTGGTTTAGCTTCAAATTACCTGACATACTTGACTTTAAAAGTTGTTGTCCTTGTTTCATGTGGCTGCACGCCCCTATAGGGTTTCAATGGCTTTTGGCCCTGTACTTAAGTGCTTTTGCAGCAGCTCAAAGGTGAAATATGAAAGCAATTTGAAGTTTCTTATCCATTGGTTGACAACAGCTCGTTATAGTTTGTCTTCCTCCTTTGAAGTGCATTGTGGGTGCACTATATTAATTATATAATTTTTAAACTATGATTAGATAGTTTAATATTTACAATATATGCAATTTAATATTTACAATATAAACTATACAATTTAATATTTAAAATATATTACAATATATGCGATTATCCTTTAGGCACACTATCCTACATCATCCTCTTTCACTGGTATTTTATGTGCTGTTTACAATATGAGCAGTCGAACTCTACGGGAATTTACAAGGCGAGCCGTAGTAAATCCCCATACAGTTCGGACGCGAATTCTGTAAATTACTTATCCCACCAATACATCTGAATGTGTACATTTGTGAACCATTTTGGGTATACGAAGCATTTGAGCCAAGAAATTCGAGGGAAAAGGTGCATATAAATTCAGACGATGATGTAGTGATATTTACAATATTGATTAGATATTCAATATCTTCTGTTTTTCCTTTGTGAATTATTAATGAATTGGATAAGTGGAGTTTTGTTATCCTTGATAGAACTGTTTAAATTCTAAAGAAAAACTATATCATAAGATACTTGAGCTCCACTTATAATAATTTTCACAAGCAAATTATATCATTGTCACTTGAGCTGTTAAGGACAAGTTCGTGCACTCAGGATACATTAGACAAAACTGGTTTTAATTTATAATATTGAGTGATTATATAAATTTTATATCATAATTTACAACCTAAAATATTTCAAAAACCTAACAGTCTAGCGAGTATTCGAACCAACTGGCATAAACAGGAGAATGAGCAAAACCAAGGCAAGAAACCAGCTGAAAGTTCTCTTCAATTGTAGCTTTTGTAAAATATCTGAATTTTTCATAAAACAGGTTTATTTTCCCGCAAAAATCAAAGAAGACAACTAATTCCAGGGTAATGTTTACCAAACTAGTGACATGACTGCCTGACAGATTGTGAGTCTTCACGAGTGCAAAAAAACCACCTTGAAAGGCGTTTGTAAGTACATCAAGAACAAGATCTAGAAAGATCGACAGTTACTACGAGTAAAAAACCATGACCAGCCGACAACTTCAAAAAGTATAAAATAAAACATATTCCGAAATGTCATCTTGAAAACTCAAGGTATGAGTCAATACAAAACAAAACTATTGTTGAAACTGTTACTACGAGTACTCACCTGATAAATTTTTGGTCATTCTCCGTGGATGTTTCTCTTCGCAGCGCGTCCACTACTTCACTCATCTTTGAGTGCTTTCGTTGACAGCCCAAAAAATTAATGCTTTGTCAGGCTTTATTTTCAAAAGTTGCCGAGGCCTTTCATTCTCGTTTTTTGTCTTCTATGTGGCACTTTGTTCGCGCACACTGTCATCCGCTAAAGTTTATGAAAACTTACCAGTTTCTGCAATAGTATTCGCTATATTTATAAACAATAATAAAAATTGCACAAATTTACCAAGAAACGGACTGAACATTGCCACAATATTTTCATTTGTCGTCGCTCATTTCCATTTCGGACAGTATCCCCAACGTTTCTGGCCGTATGAACTGTCTTTGCCCAAGCGATGAAGTGTAGGATTTTTCAAAGTTTTCATAGTTTTGCATTTCAAAAACAATTTTAGAACATATCACGCACGAACGAGAAAGAAATAGAATCTTCTTGAGCTTTCTTTGTTTACGGCCTTTTCGTGAGCTTGCTTTGTTTTAAACTAATTTTGTTCGAGTCTACTTCAAAAATCTCTCTTCACGTTTATGCAAGCTATTTTCTCTCCGGTTTGTTCAATGTTTTTTACCCCCTTTTAGTTCATTTTCACTGGCACAGACGTCATAGTTTGGGCGATTTTCTTAGCCAACGAATGAAACCTTTGAGATTAAAATGTGACCAATATCCTAGACTGTGGCATCCCGCATAGAGTCAGAGAAAAAATTGGTAAAACCTGGCATACTTTCGGCCGTTTCTTGTTTCTTCAGACTGTTTTGAAACCAAGTTTGTTGTGACAATTAACAGTGACAGTAAAATTTTCGTGGTTTAACATTTAGTTATTTTTCTGGCAGTTCTGTTTACTGCTTCCGAAATATATCAATGTTTGTTGATACGTTTGGTTGCAAACTGTGAAATTACTTGCCAACATTTTCTGATATATTATAAATTCAATCTTCATCGCTGCGGCGCGAGGGAGGTATTGGGGAGCGGGGTGAGCTATGTAATCGCTCGACGTTCGGATGCATGCGAGCATGTTGTAGTCCAAATAAAAAAATATTTACAACGTATTGTATGGTTCTATCTGCGTTGCAACGTATTTTCAGAAGTAGAAAGGCATTCATTTTCTGGGCTGCCTATGGTGGTTTTCTCGACATTCAGTCCAATGATTTCCAAAGCCTGGCTAAAGAATGTAATCGAGATCCACCGATTTAACCCAGAGAAATATAGTTCATTTTGTGGAATAACGTCGATGAAATCGATCAATTTTGCTTCCAACTGGAAATGATCACCTTTGCCGAGGCTATTTCACCTGGAAGTGAATTTATACCCAGCAAACACAATACATTGCGTTTTTTCTCTTTAGGGTAAACTCTGTTAAGTCTAACCCCACAAATATTCATGGCCAGTGTGCGATCGAAACTTTTGTTATTTTGACCCACTTCTTTTTCAAACCAAATTTTTTCAAACCAAATCTGCATCAAAAATTGAGTGACCAAAGTGGTTTTTCGCGCGCGTAATATATCACGGTTTGTTGCTGCGCAACGACATGAAGTTTAGCAAAAGTTTTTCCCCAGTTTTTTTTTTCACTTTCTGAGTCATTAAGACATTCTAAGACGTTCTAAGACATTAATGAGTTAAAGGTCCATTGTGTAAGGTTGTAAAAGTTGTTAATCAAAAATTCGATCTTTAAATAGACATGTACATTTTTTATAGCGAAAGATTTTTCCTTTAAGACTTATACTTAAAATATATAAAAATATATAAAAATATATGTTTATAATAGTGTTCTCCGGATTGTGTTTTTTCTAATGCAAGCTTTCAACTTGGTCCTTGAAGTCTTCGTCAGGCTGTGTGGCCAAGTTGAAAGCTTGTATTAGAAAAACCACAATCCGGAGAACGCAATAAACATGCTTGGATTACAAATCTTCAACGCACATAAAAATATATGTATTAAAATATATATATAAAAACCGTCGCTGGCCTTGCTAGAATTTTAACACTGATGATGACTTAACGTCGAAAACGTTTCTTTGATTTTACTTTTGTTTTTTTAATTATATCTTCTCTGGATAGTTAGCAAGATATTTACTAATCATTGCTGTATTGATGAAGCGAACATTATGACAAAAAAGTATAAGATCTGTTCCATAGCATTTTCAACGAAGGGAAATAAAGAACAAATTTTCAGGATATTGAGATCGCGTGTTGTTTATGAATACTCGTCTAAATGCTGTTCAGCAATTTATTTGGGCTAAAGCTCTCGACGTTTATTTTCTGAAACCTTAGAACACGTGGGGGTTTCTCCACGGAAGATTAAGAAGTGGACAAGCTCTTAACTTTCGGCAATCCATGCATATTCTTAAAACCTGACGCACCGTTTCTTTAAGCTTAAACCTACTCTTAATGAAAACATTTTTTCAAATCTCCCTCTTGAATCTAATTTGTGTTTTTACCGGATATCTAGCCACTTTCCATCTTATCACCTTGTTTTGTGTGGGTTCGCTACTCGATGAATTGTTCTGACATGTAGTTCAACTCATACACTGGACAATATATTTTAATGACATTGACAATTTTAATGAAATTTATTTATTGTCAAGTCAGAGTAAAGGTGATTTATGAATCATAGAATTATCAGGGTAAAATTTTACATTTTCACATTTTTTTCAGTTTTTTAACAGCAACATTACGTCCGTTTATTGTATAACTCCTGTAGTGTAGCAACATGCGCATTATTTCAAGAAAAAATTGCTGAAAACGGTCTGTTAGTTAAAACGTTATGCCACAATATGTCTCCTCAAAAATTACTAGCTGCTTTTGACTGCCAATATATATTAGCAACAATACTCTGAAGGTGTTGCACGTTGGTAAAGCAATGTTTGTGAATTTATTTTGAAATGTTCTGAAGTTGTCTTTTAGCGTGGTTTTCCACTTTCTAATCCTGAACTGCGCTCTTATCTTCATTCTTCAATTGCGTTTTCCTCCCAAAAGATGGAATAAATCAATTCAGTAATTTTCCAACTTTCCACGGTATAAATTCGTATTATTATGTTACCGAGGAATAACGGACCATGTGTAGAATCATTAGTGCTTTTCAACTAGAAAGAAAGTTTGAAGACACCGCCCCAATATGGAGGTCTGTAAAGCTTCAGGCCTGTACTGATGGGTCAATGGCAGGGAGGTGCAAAATTTCAAAATTTTATTTATGCGTGATTGATGCGTTAGAGGGTCTGGCAAACTGTAGTTTTATCTAGAATGTCTGTGGTTTTAATAGCTTCAAAACACTAATAATCATGAAATGCAACTCCTTGATGTAAGCCGCTATAATTATTTATTTTACAGTTGGACTTCGAAGAATTGCTAAATAAAAGAAGCACCATTTTCACCGTCACTTGTCATGCTACTTTCTAGCAAAATTTCATAGGGGGAAAGCCCCCCTGGCCCCAATCCTATAAGTGCCTGAGCGTTTACTGCAACTTGGGCACGGGCTTGGTCTAACTGGATATCTCCGTCTAACGCGTCTCGGCCGAATCCGTCAGACGTGTTCAAGACATCTAAATATCCTCTCAACAACACTCGCTTACGTTACTGACTATTCCTCATATATCATGTGAAAACCTTTTCCTAAATTTTCTTTCTGAACAGGGAAACTATTCTAAATTTGCCTCATTGGCATGCGCTTGGAAAAGCTAAAACGAGATTTGTCAGCTGATCAGGAAATTTGGGGATGAAATTTCGTTCTGCTTGTTTTTGTTTTGTTATTTCGTTGTTCTTTTGTTCAAGATACCCTATATTTTGGATGCTAGGGGTTCAAGTGTTAAACGACGGCGTATTTTTGTTCTAGGTGCTGGAATGAATGCCGCGTTTGCGACAGGTCGTCTGTGTGACCTACAGACCGGAAGGGTTAAACTACTTCAACATAACGAGTCCGGTGTAATGGTAAGTTACGAAATTCACACACCTACTGAGGTGTACAATACAAACGCCAGAAAATGCCAAAGTTCTGAGACTACAGGTTTGGAAGTCAAACCCAGATTCATAAACCAGAAATGCTGTTCTCTCTTTGGTAGAAAGCAGTTCTTCTTTTTTGTCAACAATTTTCCAAACGCAGCCAGGTGAATAATCAGAGAAGGTTTTATCCTACCCAAGCTGGAAAAGGTTTGAACGAAGCTTACAAAACTACCGTTCAAAAACCATGACCAACCGATAACGTCAGAAAATATAAAAGAAAGCAAATTTCGAAAAACAAGGTCATCTTTCAAATTAAGATTTAAGTTAAGAAAAGATGAATTTATTGAATTTATTGAAAAGGTGAATTGATGATATTTTGATTTTATTATAAAATCATCTCCAGAACAAGATGATTGGTCTGAAGATGATTTTGTAATAAAATCGAAAGTATCGTTCATGACCCAACGTTTTGACACTCCTGTCTAGTGTCTTCATCAGGGTGATTGATCTGACCATCAGATCCCTATTTATATCCTTAGGGAACCATTGATGACGTTATCTATTAATGGGATGCAAATAGGCATCTGGTAACAAGCCACCATCATCGTGTGGTTGGTTTGACACGCGTGCTCGGAGAAAGGAGAATTTTCTTTTTTTGAGAGTTTTCAATTTTTTATGGTCTGTCCTTCTGACAACACAATCTAAGAAAGGCAAAAGAAGAGACCACGGAAAGTTAGAAACTGGAGGGTATTAAAAACCAACTCATTCTGACATGTATCCGTCCTTTGACTCTTACCATACTATACATGCCATGTCCGTCACGAGATCTTTGTTTTGGAAAGATGAAGGTATACCAACCTACAATCCTGGCCAAAAGTTTCTGGGACGCAAAGACTAATCATTAAACTTTGCTGAACCCGTGCTTACTACACTTTTAATGTACCGAAACCCCTCCCCCGCACCTCCTTTGAATGTTGAATAGTGGAATAAATGTCTACCGTGATATCATAAACAATTCTAAGCTAAATAACAACATTGCAAGGGGGGAAGGGAGGAGACATCGATTTCAAAGTATTTATGGTTTGTGTCCCACCGCATTTGGCAATAATTGTAGTTTCGATGTTAAGGAAAGTGAGCGAAAACAGGTATTTGATGTTTTGTGGGCAACATCTATCCTAAAGGTTTCTTAAAAAGCTGTTTAAAATTAGTTAGACCACCACACACAAATACTGAGAGCGAAAATTCGATGATGGGTTTTGCGATTGTTCCACGTATTCAAGGATTTACGGAACATATTAAAAAAAGCTTAAGTAGTTTTAACGTAAACGTTTTCCAGAATCCATTATTGACGTTGGGATATATTTTGTAATGCTGTCAACAATTGGAGCAAGAAGAATAGGTTTTGACCATTATTATACAGTATTCAATATTATTTCGGTATAATATATAATTTATAGACCTTCCGCTCAGGTATTTTACAAAAATATGCCACAAAGGACGAAATATCTATCGGGCATCGCCCTTCGGACGATTTCAAATATCACTTTTTTATGGTTTTTTACAGCAGTTTTATTGAGTAGTGAGATACTTGTTAATAATCCACGAGGAAAACACAATAGAAATTGCTGCTAAATTAGGATGATGTAAATTAGATACAACATTGTTGTGATTTACGTTAATTTTATCTCCGATTTTCTCAGCTACGTTAGCCCGTATCGCCAAAATAGCTTCTAAACATGGTTGAATACACATTTCAAGAAAGATGCAACATTCATGTTCCATATAGTTAGGCCGCTTATTTTGTATCTATTACTTGTGTTAGCGTTGAGTTCAAACCTCAACTTTGCTACACCTCTGCAGGTAAGACTCTTTTATAAGGAGTGATTTCGTATTAGTGATTTTAGAAATCGTGAATGGTTTAAGTTTGATCAGAAGTGATATGTATACGTACACACTTAAAATCCATTGCTGAACCTGGGAATGGATACATTTCGCGCCGGATTATTATCTATCCCACCAAGATTTCCAAAATTCCTTACATGCAAACAGAAATAAGATTTACACAGGATGGGAAATTAGAAATTTGTATCTTGACGTAATAGTGGATCCAGTGGAACTGAAGATACAACCCAACGAAATGTACCTTCCCGTTTTTCTCTTCATAATTTGCTGTTCTTGGTCTTCTTCATTGGTCATTTAACACGGCTTATTGTGGGCAAGTTTCGTTTTTAAAAGGAACTCTTTGCTCTGCACGAGGCCCTAGCTTTTTCTGGAAAACTTCAGGCATGAAGAAACCGGAAAACTAATTAATTATGAGGTTTTCTATTCGAGCAGAGTTATACATGGCGTTTAATTCTTTTAGAGCAGAAGTACTATCCATATCGTCCAATATATTTCACTTGATTTTCTTTATTGCGATCCAATCGTATGATTTAGACAGCACTGTGAAAAAGTTAGTTATGTTAAACAAGCTATTTGGTTCTTAACTCTATTCCATCCGACCCATTCAATATGGGTCATCAAAGAACTATGAAATCTTTTGTTATTTTGACCTGTTTCGACTCGTAACAAACTTGAAATCTGCACGAAAAATTAAGTCGAAAAAATGTTTTTTCGCGCTCGTAATATGACGGTTTGTTGCGCAGCAACGGCATGAAGTGAAGGAAAAGACATGAAGTTAAGCAAAAGTTTTTGGATCATTTTTTCAACTTCCTCGGACCTTAATGAGTTAAGCATTTGTCCAATAGTAGTATTCTCCAGCTTTATCTTTGTTTCTTATGATCTATTGCTAGAATTCTGACGTGATACAAGTATTTGTTTCGTTACAGCTTGATAGCTTGCTCCAGATGTTACAGTCTGATGACGTAGGATGCCGTAAAAATGCATGTTTTGCCATTAGCTGCCTTTCAACTAATACTCTTGGACACTTTCGTATATTAAATAACCAGCACAGCGAAAATCTGTTCCCTTCCATTGTGAAGATGTTGTCGTCAGCTGACGAGGAATCTGTTTGGTTTGCTGCTATGTGAGTATAATAATGTATTCAACTCTTTGATGTCAGACTGAAAAAAGCTTTGATGTACGCGGTACTAACATCAGTGCATTAACATCAGGACCACTCGTACACTTGCCAGTCAGAGGGAAGGCATTTTGGCATTGCGAAAGGATAACAAAGTCATTCCAGTCCTTGAGGTACGTAGAGATCTGATTGGGAAGGTTTTATTACTAATCATATAAGACAAGCAGATGTTAACCTAGGGGAAGTTTTCTCGTGGTGAAAATTTTAGAGAATTTTAGCGGGTTTCTAAGTGAAATAATGTGTTAAATGTATGAAAGTGCAACGCTTTCACGTACATAAGTCTTCCACCATAGGTTTGGAACTATAAAATTTTTAATTTGTGGAGAACACAGCTTGAACAAAAGTAAACGCATTGAGCGTCAGTTGTAAATATCAAGTTGTAAACTCATTATGGAAATATAATGCACTAGTTTTACCGACGGGGATTCAAGCCTTATATGTCAACTGTGTTGTTTTTTTGAAGAATGTAGTGTGCTAGAATTTGAATGCTTATGTTTATAGTAAAATACTTTAGGTTAGTCGAGACACGTACAGGAATTTCAACACTTTATATTTATAATGTCTTGTTACCCGGTGTAAAGCTGGATATTGCGTCAAGGAATGCCAGTCATTCTTAAAGTTTGAAAATAAAATGTTTTCGTCCAAAAAACATCTTCAGCGTATCTATCAAAATAGGCTGGAGATGTCCTATGGAGAAAAACGATTCGTTTTTAAACTTTAGGAATTTTAGTCTCTGTATGTAATAACATACCAACAAATATTATGATGACAAGTTAGTTTAAGGCGGCTCCCTACAGTAGTTTTTAGTAAGGGCTGATCACTAAATACGGTATGGCGCGCATGCGTCTATACTGATCTTGCGAATGGTTACTCTATCGCGACAGCACCTTCTACGACAGCACAAATATTATATTTTTGAATCTTTCCTTCGATTAATTTTTTAAAACTTGGTAAATAAAGCAAACAGATCAAGTGTAAAAATATACCTGATTTTTAAAATTTCTTTTAACACAGAAGTTTTTAAAATCCAAAAAAAGTGTGCTCCGACAATCTCCTCTAATATTTTGATATGCTATTCTTTGGTGAAAAATACATCCTGACACTAATTTTCAGAACATTTTCACCGAAGAAAATTGAGGATAATGTGTCTTAATTGTTATAATCATGAAAATATGGCTATGCTCCATCGCTGTTGTTACTATAGTAAGACTACAAAATTGCACGATTTGACAAGTATCTCGAACCTATGATACTTCTTGTACAGTTAGATATTCTCTGTTCGGAACTTAGAACCATTTAACATAGGAATACCCATAAATGAATACCTTAGTAGTTGGAACATTTAAAGGTAGAAAATGTAGAGAGCTATCTTAAGTTTGCGCTTTTTAGTGACGATCACGATGATAACGAAGTGTCTACGTAATATTTCTTACTCGAAGGGCTGTGTTAGAAGTAGTGTTCTCAACACGAGTCATTGGTTCCGGTGCGAGGCACAGCTGTGGATCTGAACCAATGACGAGTGTTGAGAGCGCTACTTCAAACACAGCTCCGAGGATAAGAAATGGCTTCTCATGCTCATTAAATATTCATGGTGTCGAGAGAATTGAACTTTTTGTTTCTCCAAAAGAAAAGTGAAGTTTATGCAAGGCGGAACATATATGCATGCTGTGATGCGTGCGTTCATTTGCATTGGAGCCATCCCATCAACACATTTGACGAAGTGGTTCGGCCAAGTGTGTGGTTTATTGTACATCTAGGTTGCCAATCAGCGTGCGTCATTTTGCGTACAGACCGGAAAACGAACGTTGCCATATAGTAA
>JBAHVQ010223220.1:0-10897 GCA_036872915.1 Nanipora kamurai
TATTTGTTATTTCAGCTGACGAATCATTTTCGAAGTGCGCATGCTCAATAGCGTATTTGCACGCAGTTATTTGCAGGCAAATTAACCAATCAGATTTGAGAATACTATAAAGTGAATGATAACAAGATTTATTTGATATGTAAATTACACCTTGCATACGTCATTGTGTATAATAAGTAACAAAAAAAAATTATGCATATCTTTGAAATTGTTCGATTAAATCACCAGAAACTTTGTCTGTTTAGTGTTATGACGCAAGTGCATCCACATTCACAGTTTCATGAGACAGTTCAATAACTTCAACAATATTGCTAATTTTACAACAACTCTTTATACGCCATGACGTTTACAAAGTGCAATTTACATATCAAACATATCTTAATATCTCACGAACGACGTGAGATATGTAAGAAGTGTAAAAGGTGTTGCGCCATAATTTCAAGAGTTCTTCCAGATAAGACAAACTTAATTTTCTTTTCATAGGCACTTTAAATACAGGACTAGGAAGAAATGAATTAAAGAAATATCAAGAAAAAAATTATGTAATCCGGAGCCGCAGTTTATCACTGTAAGATAGCCGGGCTCGCAGCCGGAGCTGAAAAACCGGAATTTGCACCCCCTTATGGTTTTACAAAGTAAATGGTTTGAATCAGTACTTGTTGCAAGTTGATCGTACGGGCTAGAGTAGTCTTGGGGAAGACTGGTTATGTATATTTTTCGTTTTCTCTTAGAGAGGTTTGAGGGTAACTCAGGAAACCTTTTAAAATTATTGGTGTATGAGAAAAAAGAAACTATTCAGTATCCAAGCGGATAGCAAAAATCGCTATCCCTACAAACCACCATGTAGTTGCCAGCAGTATTCCATGCTGTATCATTGTGAAGGAATTTGAACTTTCTAAGGTCAGCTTAAACCTAATTGTGTAGCCGACCTCGCTCTTATCATGGTCATCTGCGTTTAAGGAGAGAAGTACAGCTATTCTCAGATTTATCTACACGATAAATAAGAAATGTCTTGACCAAAGGAGGGTCCTTGAAAATCTGACCTTGCCAGAAGATGTGTTGACATCGCTGAATTGACGTGATTGGATAAAGATTACCTCACGGCATTTTGGAAAGATAATTTTACATAGTTATCTTTCTGCTGATCGAAGGAAAGTCTGTGGCCTGTCTAGTCTTCGGCTTTTATCGCCATATTCTTTCTTTCAGCCGACTTTCGCATATCCTTGCATTTCTGGGCCATCGTTGCCTTGATGTCTTTATCTGTCGTAGCTGGAAAGCACTTTTGGACGTGTGCTAAAGTTAAAGTAAATAAGTATGAGTATTCTATGGTTTTGTACTTCAACGAGTTTTCATGTTTCACTCTGTTCACCGCCAAATTGTATTCAGCATTAGGAACGCCTCTGCCAATACCCGTATGAAATAGTTTGCTTTTAAAACCATTTAAATACTCGCAGTATGTGTTCACAAGGTTCTTATACACTTGGCTCTCGCCTGGTGATTTAACAGATCAGCTAAGACAGTCATGTACAGGTACTTTATTTGCTTCGGTAGTTGGAGTAGCGTCGGTTACCATAGTGATAGATAAATGAGCGAATAACGTATAGACCCATGTGTCTTCCTTTTGCTGTGTCCTTGATTTGTAGTCATAAGCCCCGCTTGGGCCGTGCCTCTGTTCTCCCTGCCATGATACTATAGCCACTGGATTCCTTAGCTGTGCCTTTGAAGCAACACGTCTAACAAGTATTTCATTGGACGAAGCTATGTTTTCTTTTTTCAACAATAACCTCAACATGGCCAGTTCACAAAATTTTACTTCACGTTAGTGCTCTTTCAAGCACGTTAAAAACAACAAATGCGCTATTTTACTGAAACTTAGAAAATCAGAAACTTACCTATTATTAGTTCAACAATCTCTTTGTCTAACGCAGGTCGACCTGCCTTGCTTTTCCCTGTAACCGAAGATTTGGCTAGGACGCTTCTTTCAAACAGTGCTGTCAACAAGGCTGTAGTCATTTTCTTGTAATTTATTGAGCGTGAAATTTGCAACATCTGCACTGGGTTAAGCAAATCCTGGAATAAAGGTAAAAAGGTACTTAAGTTACTTTCATAAATACCATCTTGGGGTTCTTTAGAAGATGGCCTTGTGCCTAATCTAGCCTGCCCATAACTCAAAGCTGAACATACTGTCTGGAAATCCTCCTGTGAGCCTAATAGCTTAAAAATAACCACATTGGTGTCAAGTAGTAAATAAGGTGATGTAATTGGCTGAAAAAAATAGCTCACATCTTCAATTTTCAGAAACTTATTTGAAATGCAGTGAGAAAATTCCACACATAAATATATGTCAATCTTTTAGAAATTAGCTTTTGTATTACCGGTACTCTGGTAGACCACTCAAGCCATTTCAATGACACTTTTAATGCCAACTAGAAGATGAGAAACTGCAACTTTAGCCTTAGTGGGGAAAATAGTTTGGAATCCAAGGTTGCAGACGAACAGTCTGTGAGTAAAGTAAGGCTGTCTTTATTTATACTGGATAACCCTATCAGCTACTTAAGCTGTTCTCCAGAACTCCAGTAAGGACCACTCCTCATGGGTGAACTGTTACTATAGGAGGAAACCGGAGTACCCAGAGAAAACCTGCAATGCATGGTAAAGTCAAACTGGACAACACTCTTCTCATATGTGACCAAGGTAACTTTAATAGGAAAACTGAATGGAGCCAAGATTTGAACTTTTGTCACAGAGGTGAGACACTGTGCCACCAGCACCCCACCATGATATATTGAAGAGATGGTGGAAGTGATTAGAAGTTGCCCCATTTGTTTGAATGGCAGGGTTGTTATCCTTGATATATGATCCAAGTCAGAAACAATTGTCTTGTACAAAAGTTATCTACTAAAATCAAACAGTAAATCAAGTCTTGGCAAGGAAGTATTAGTTGGCTGATTGGGCTAGCATTAAGAGACTACAAAGGGTTCTATTTTGAATCTTTCCAGATTTTTAGGTTGAAAACAAAACTCCAGCATCCAGTACAATATCAGGAATGCATGGCTTCTATCACTGTCCTAGATTGCTTAAGGTCCCTAATAAGATGTGAAGATACCTGTAAATCAGTAATGCTATAGATACACAAATAAATTAGGGTTCATAATGTACTCAATTTGATGCCTTTGGTTTGTGTTCAATAGAAGGCTGGCCAAAGTCAGTTGAACATCTGTGCTAAACAACATCACAAATTTACATGAACATACAGATAGAAATCCGTTATCATCACTGAGGGGCGATTTAGCTTCTGTATCTTCTTTGAGAGGTTCAATATTCTCAGATGCTGATTGTTCTTCACTTGAAGCTGCCCAGTCAGAGCTTACTTGTTCAGCCCTACTTGAATTTTTTCCTGCTTCTCTGGATGTTGTAGTTAAACTACTTGCAAAACAAGCACATGTAGAGGTGGGACGTGTCTTCAGTTGCTGGATCACTGAACACGATTCAACAGCATTTTGTAGAAGATCAGGCAAATCTGCAAAAACACAACCAACCCAATCATAACCATGAAAATGCCCATCTACAGTAACCCAGTATACATTACAGCAGTTATGTTCATCATTATTGTAAAGCAGATGATAAATAACAATGTATCTAAGAAATTGTTACAAAGTAATGTTTTACTTGTAATTTGTTACTTTTCGGAACAAGTTGATGGTAATTGTCAGCCAGAGTAACATTTTTGGAATAAATTACAAAAAGTTGGAGTAACGCATTATGGTACTTTCTAAACTAAATAGGCTCTAAAATTACTGATTAGTTTTCTGGGCATGTTCATATTCATTGATGGGTACCGATAAACTGAAACTTTTCAAAAGTGGCAAGAATGACTCAACTAGGTATGTTTTTGAGTCAATAGAGGAATAAAAATAAGTGTTTTGTCATTGGTTATATTTTTTAAGGACTTTCCCCTGATTCACCAACATACCGTAACTGGTATTTAGCTGTTCTTCTCCATGTAATGTGTATATATCTGGTGTGTCATTGAAATGACCTTTGTTTCTCATTCTTTATTTTGTTTTGCAGAAAAGTAATTAGTAACAAGCAATTACTTTTGCAATCATGTTATTCAGTAGAAGTAAATAATTACTTTTAATAAATAAAGGCAATGGTAATTATTAATTACAAAAGTTGAGTAATTTTTACAGAACTGTTAAACAAACTCACTGTTCTGTAGCACAAGATTAGCTCTTGTTAATTGTTCCACTAATGCTTTCTCAGCTGCAAGTTCATTCTCAAGTTTTGCAATTCTTTCCTCCAGTGTCTGCCTAAATGACAAGTTTTTGTCTTCAAGATCAGAAATGGGAGTACAACTGTTTTCATGACTGTTGTTTTCTACTTTGTTGATAATGGCAATAGCAGGTTTCTAAAAAAAAATTAAACGAAAGCTAAAAAAACTACTGTTGGTTCTAACTTGCATTCAAAACCAACATGAAGTACATGTTAGGTAAGACACAACGATCATAAAGTGACAATGGATGAAAAACATTTTAAAGAATAATAATTCAAGGGATATGAAAGTAGAGTTTCATATACAGTGTAAAGACCAAAGGGTATGGAAACTGCAGATAATTAAACTGATGTTTGGAGCATTGACACTTTGTTGGGGGTTGAAAAGATCCTTCAAATAACTTCGACAAACAAAATATTCACTGTTATGGCATTGATTGCTCAACAGGGAAATAACATAATGGATTAAAAGCATTGCTGACAGGATACCGTATACAGACTACAGTATAGCAGGGTGAGCACAACATTGTTTTTGCCAATCAACAATTGTGAATACAGTAAGTAGTGAATACATTTTTTTCAGGTGTAGCACATGACATCATGGCACGTTTTTCCCCAACAAAGGACCTGCACGTGAAATGTCAGTTTTACAAACTTTAATTTTTGACACTTTCCCTACCCTTTGGTCTTTCAATTTCAAGGGAGGCTAGAATTTCAAAAGGCTGTGTTGACAAGATGTAAAGGGAGGGTGCAACACAACATTGCTCTTGTAGCAGTAATACATTTTTTCATGTGTTGCATATGACATTATGGCAGAAATATCTGTTCAATGAATGTGACGGATGACTAGCTGTGATTAATGTGTAACCTGTAATTAATTGCAGGCCTGGGTAGAATTCCATGGTCTGTAGCAATGATGGCCAATCACTGTTGTGCATTAAATACGTGCCTGTATGCTTTGGATATCAGGCTGGCTTTTACAGCCAACAGTGGCCATGGAGCCCCCACAAATGTCAAAACTGGTCTTCTTAACCTTACAAGTAGTAATGAGGAACTTACTTTTAAATTATTATCATGATGATCTTCAGACTGTGATATTTGTCTTTTCCTGTTTCTGGGCGGAGAAAGGCTTTTAGGTGTACCAACTGTTTCAGCAAGAAATAACCGTTGTTTCTGCTCAACAATCTCTCTTTCTTCTACATATGTTGATAAAAGCATCAGATTATTTTTATTCAATGAAAAACCAAAAAACTGGCATTTCAGCTAGCTCAAGCAGCTTCATGGAAATATAGCTTTAAAAGTCGGGTGGTGGATTATTAAAGATAATGCTCCTCACCACCTTAGGGGGTACAGTATTCTCTTGAATGGTCTTTCAACATGCTGGGAAAAATACTTCCATAATTGCTGGTAGTTTTCTTCATAAATTCTTACTTTGGCAAGAAGGTTCAAAAGGGATGGACAGATCTGATGACTATGACTGATCTTTTCCACTGTTCATTAAATAAGGGTGAAACCTGTGTGTTTGGGTTGGTCAACCAAGGAAAGAGCCCCTGGCTCAATAGAGGTTGTATAAAGAAAAGACATGGCAACATTCTTGCCTATGATTGATCTTTATTGCCCCATTTTCATGTTGGTTAAAAAAACCTGCCAATTAATTGGCAGTTGTTTTGAGCAATATACAAATGTGGCAATACGAAAATGTGAGCAAATAAAAATATGAGCAATATGGAAATGTGAGCAATATGAAAATGTAACACAAGAATATGAAAATATTAAAATTTGCTATTAAAAATTATGAATTATGAAAATTATGAACTTACAGTTCCTGATAGAAGTTATTAAATGTAGCATTAACTTAAACATTCAAAGAGGCGACATTGGTTGTATGCCACCTAATACTCTTCATCACTTTTTCAAGGGGAAATTATAGCAGTGGTTCTCAACATGGATAATTTTGAGATCCAGGAGGTGATAATGCTGTGAGAAAGGAGGTGAGGGGAGGTTAATACATCAAAAGAGGCACAACTCTTAGGTGCAAGGTGTTTGTTAGCGCTTGTGTTACTAAATTGTGTAGTTTTTTCAAAGGAGCTAAATATCACACAGAGAGATGGGTTCTGGGGCAAGGAGGGGAACAAAGGACACCAAACGTATACAGTGGCGGGGGGTTGGAAAAGGATGATAAAAACTATATAATGTGGCCCGCACAGGTTGAGAACCACCAAGTTAGTGGATCAGGTAGAACTGGGCAAAAAATTTGATGTGCAAAATGGAATGTGCGGAAAAGGAAAACGTCGGGGGGTATTGAACCCCATTCGACTCACCCTCCCAAAGAATATAGCATACTCTCTTAAATGGATCCCACTCAACGACTTCCTGAGAAAGTGGGTGAAGACCCGCTCAACCTTTAAAGTTTCTTTTCCTCGTTAAGAAAACTGTCATCAAGATTTTTTTGATTTTGCGATAGTCTTAACGATTTTTTAAATCGATTACTGCTCGATAGTGTACGACACAGGCATTGTGGTCTCTTAATTTTTTTCTCGTGAAATTCGCAATTTGCAAGTTTGCGAATGTTTATCTCGATCGATAAGCAGCATCCTTGCTCAAAACTGGTCTTCCTTCCTTTTCAAATGTTAACGATTATGTATCGGTGTAGACCACAGCCTTTGGTGAACTTCAACGTCACATTTCTAATAGCTTTGTATTACATTACTGGTCTAACTTGGTAGCTATTTTTATCAACGAATCACATTATGATTGATTAAGTCTCACTGTTGTTTGATTCACCTTTTAAAGCAGTAAATATGGTTGGCCGTATTGCTACCTACCACTGACAAATTTCACACGTCCTAAGTAAGCCTTGACTTTATGTTTTGGTGATTTCTCTCCTCCTGGTTTCACAAAAACCACCATCCCTTCCTTGTCAGGGTCGTCCAACATTGACTTATCCAGGACATATTCATCAGTTAGAACGCTTGTCTTAAGATTTCCTGACGTCCACTGTACAAGAACGTACTTCATTGCTTACAGATGGTGGAAAATTACTCTGAAATGCGGCGATCAAACTGATAGAACAAGTGCTCCTTGCGTTTTTGTTTTCCCGAATCCCCCAAACAATGAAAAACAAGTGACGAGCCTACGGTACAATGAGCTGTACCGGCGGTTGCACTTTATTAAATAAACATACAACCTGGGGAGACCCACAGAGATGGGGAGACCGGGGAGGAAAAGTGAGCGTCAAAATGGCAATGAAATCTACAAGCAACGAGTAGCAGTGAACGACCTTAGTGGTAGTCCACTAGTCCTGGACTAGTAAAAAAATAGAGCCACTAGTCACAGGACTAGCAACTATTCTGTATGTAATGTTTAAACAAACATAAAAATGAAAGCATGATCTTCTGTTGATTGAGCACATTTTTTCTTCACAAACATTACGAAAAGACATCACGAAAAGGCCCAGCCCGAGAAAACGCAGTCGCCATTTTGTAAAAAATGCGAGAAGATAGGGCCTTGGGAACCGAATTGGAAGGAAGGACTGGGTGCTAAGTTTCCGGGCAGCCGCCATCTTTTTTTTCCCTGAGGACGACAAACTTTTTAATTCTCAACATTTCCACTATCTTGTAGTCATCATCAGGAGTCAGTAACTTTTCTGCTCTACTAGTCCTGGGACTAGTCATGAAAAAAGTTAAGGTCGAGCACTGAGTAGCAATAAAAAGCCGGCCACACTCCTCCCTCATTGATGGTTTTCAACCAATCCATTACAAATCAAAACAAAGATACGGGAGTATTATAAATGGAGTGATGCGCAGGCAGTCTTTTATCATATCAGAAACGACTTAAGTAGTGTTGTTTTAGTCAACTATAACTAAAACTAAAACCCTATTTTAGTCACACCTAGAAATTTTAGTTCACTAAAACTAAACTAGAACTAAAGCAATTTTAATAAGACGGACTACAACTAAACAATAACCAAAACAAATTTGATGTAAACGACTAGAACTAAACAAGAGTAGAATTAATTGGAATTTTTAGAGCTGAAACTAAAGAGAAACTAAAAGATATAACTGCGAGTAAAACTAGCTTAGAAAAACAAAGGTACACTTCATTTGTCTTCTCAGTCTGATGAAGCAAATACATTATTGCAATTATTCTAGTTTAAGGGTAGAAACGTAGTTTGGGAAAATCTTACTTAATATTTACAGTATCTTTAAGAAGATTGGCATATTCACGTTAAACACAAGTTTGTATAAGTTTACAGACTTATGATATCTATATAAGTGATAAACAAATTTGCACAGACATTGTAACAGCTTCTTGATGTATAACAAGACAGAGCAACACTAGACAACAAATTAACATTGTTCACAAAATAGAGTCAGAAAGATCGCAATTACCATTAAAATAGCAAGAACGTTTGAAATATGAAAAAATAAGCATGTGAGAAATGTTAAGCTATACACAATATGATCACTCATTACAAATCCCGGATGGGCATAATTTGAAAATGTTACCGATTTTTGAATCCTGACATATGGGAAAAAAATTAAAATAAGTAACCACAAGTCAAACCAAAGCAAAGCAAACAAAACCAAAGCAGAATACACCGTATTATTCAAGAAATGTTATGCTGATCTCCCAATCATTTCTTGCTCGCTTTCATCACTTCTGTTTGTTGTACATCCTGTTTTGTTTTCGCACGTGCACCCCTTTTTTATAAGAACCTTTTTATAAGAACGTTGCGGCAGAAAAATACCCAAAAATTCAGAACATGTTAAGAACATCCTAAGGCTGAGAACGAGTACGGAAGTAAGGAACTTTACAGTGTATTTTGAATATCAAGATACAGTACTAGAATTGAAAGACTCGTCGATAAACCGTAAAGTTATGTTCGTGAGAGTGGTTTATCAGTTGCTTAAAATGCTAATCAAAAATACAGTGCCTTGAGGCGTTATTTCACATAACATCATACGCATAAATGATCAGATTTGATCAGATTTCTAAAGTTTAAGATAAAGTTGTACGTTCCTTGAAGGTTGCAGTCTAGCAGCTGAAAGCTTACGAAAAATGTGACAGCTAGTCAGATCATTTTATTACAAATATATCGGTTAAGTACGATGTTGGGTTTTACATTTACACAATCAAAATTTGTTGACGTTCTTACATCGTTCATGGCTGAATAATGCTGCAACTACCAGACTCACGTGGACAACATTGCCAGGCCAGCAACTATTTCAATCAAACTACCGCTATACAAAGAACTTATTTGCTGGAACAAGCTTGATCTATACCAAAAGTAAAAACAATTTATTGATTCATACCAGAACTAAACTAAAATGTAATTCGCTGGTTTGAATTCGAACTGAATTAAAACTAAAAACCAGTTCACCAGCTCAAACTAGAACTAAACTAAAACTAAAAATAATTTACTCGTTTAGACTATAACTAAACTAAAACTAATAATAATTTGCTGGTTCAAACTAAACTAAAACTAAATTGAAAACGCTGGACTAAAACAACGCTAGCCTTAAGTCAAGTTTTCCCCTAACATGGCCGCCATCACGTTATGTTTGCAACAGAATGTATAAGAAAATCTTACTCATTTGCTCTGGCTTCTTAAAGTATTTAAAGGTCGTCAATCATGGAAGACGTATCTTTTAAATTTGTTGATTCTCCATCTCACATGTGCAATGAAGTGCTATACCCGTCGGAGAAATTCTTCCCTAAACAAGGTACCCCATCTTCGTAATCAGTGAAAGTCATTTCGACCATAGATCACCACAATCCGAAAGGATAGCTAAACATGCCTGTGGTAGCTATAGACGACTTGCGAATTTGAAAGGTTATCTAGTTCGATCCAAGTTTTGGTAGGGAAATAATTTGCGGTGGAGAGGTGACATAGGAATTCGCACCGTAAAATTTGCGAACTTCTAGTGAAAGCTTTTAGCTAGAAGTAGGTCCTAGGCTAGGCTGTGACTAGTAAGGTGATATGTCAATAGTTTTGGACGTATTGACCGGGCACTTTTGCTTCTCCGGCCCTGAAAAACTCGAGAGATTTGGTCTGAATAGGGTTAACCAGAACTAAATCGTTGCTTCATCTTTCTTTACCTTTCAGTTCTTAAGCACGTGAAAGAATTCTTACCCGTCATGGAAAAAGCTCAACAGGAACTTGAATATAAAGACTTAAATATCGAAGAAGTAGACGAGGAGAAACCTTACATTAATATGGTATAGTGCCTTTTTAACGCCTTGTAAGCTCCACAGTTTTGCTGTTCTACCTAAGCAGTCGGGTGGGCTACATGTGGCAGAAGCGATGGTGAAGATTTCATTTCGGCGAGTGGAATTTAGAAAAATTGGAAAATTGAGACTAAAGAGAAGTAGGAGATCGGCACCCCCAAGTCTCTCTCTCAATGGCAACGCCCATTTGGTATTCTTCGTTTATTTTAATGTTAAAAGGGAAGTGCGTTTCAAATCCTTGGCGAGAAATTCCGGGAATTAGCGGGCATTGCCAGGTTAGAACCGGTGGATTCAGTGAGAATAAAGCATACATTATCGACATACCCGCAGCATACCAACAACTTCAACAACACCAAAACATCTCCAGAGGATCAAAAGCCACCAATAGGAA